>RJWM01005587.1:0-90762 GCA_004363535.1 Dasyprocta punctata
TTCGGAGGTCTGGCTGGATTAATAGCAACCAAGGAACATCAACCAACTTTTGTTTTGTAGATTTGGCCAGGCCTCTGGGCAGCAACCCAAACATCTCTTTATAGCAGGCAATGTAGCAAATATGGGGGATTCTCTTCTGTCTTGTCTTTTATTATTAATAAAATATTAAAAAAAATAAAAAAAAATAAGTGAATGCTAATGTAAATTAAGGCAGTTCAATAGACTACTCCACAACTGTCACAGCTATGACGTTGATTTGTATTCAGTGACACTGAAGGATGTCTGCATCATATTGGGGGTAGGAGTAGAATTTAGTTTCAATACTATGTACATCTCATGATTCATTTCATTAAAACTGCCAGACTACTACAAAATATGCATGCAAAATGTAGACATCTGGGCGTGGTGGCGCACGCCCTTAATCCCAGCATTCGGGAGGCTGAGGTAGGAGGAGCGTTGTGATTTCGAGGCCGGCTTGGGCTACAACGCAAGCGCAAGGCCGGCCTGAGATACACAGTGCGACCCCACCTCAAAAAACCAGGGCTGGGAGTTGGCTCAGTGACTTAAGTGCCTGTTTGACAGGCGCAAAGTTGTGAGTTCAATCCCTGGTGCTGCAAAAAAAAAAAAAAAAAAAAAAAAAAAAAAAAAAAAAAAAAAAAAAAAAAAAAAAAAAAAAAAAAAAAAAAAAAGCTGGTATTAAAATATTGGTAATACTTTTAAAATAGGAAAGTAAGTAAAAGTTTTTATTTTAGCAAATATTATGTAACAAAGAAACTTTGCTAACATGTCTTTGTAATTATCAAAGGCAATATAAATTTCATTTACTTTAATAAGTTATATAATTTATGTGTACTTCCCTGTGTAGGTGATATAGAAGATTTTATAACAGAAATACACTTTCATAGGGTAGGATTTTCCTTTGTAAGAAATAAATATACCATTTCATACTTACATGAGTCCTAAAACATTATTTAACTTCTGCACATAAAGCAAGTGAAAAGCCAGGTCATAAATTTGATACAGGAATATCAAACCTTCATTATGTGTAAGAGAAAAAATTCTAGGATTAGAATCCAAGTCCTTAGACCTGGAGAATGCTGGTTATGTCCTCTAAAACCAATTCAAATCCTCAATAAAAAGAAAGTCCTAAAATATATTATCTTGATATGCACACAGAAGATAAAAAAGATCTTGCATAGACTAGCATATCCATGTGAAATTTTAAATCTTCTTCTACTATGAACTGTCCTGCTAAAAATGAGTATGCATGCACTACCACAATATGATGTCTTCAAATTCTTTGGGAAGATGCCCAAAAGGGGAATAGCTGGCTTAAATGGAATCTTCAGTTGCAGTCCTTTGAGGAATGTTTACTCTGTACTGACCTCAATAGTCCACATTCCCATAAACAGTTTAGTTGCTTCCCCCCTTCATAGAAAGGAACTGGGATGTATGAACTCCACACAAATAATGTGAACATTGTGCACTACAGATGTGTACCAATAAAACAAAAGCTTTTCCTTCTTGGAGTGATAAATCTGTGATAAAACTGACATCCTCTGAAAGACCAAAGAGATGCAGAGAGAGAATTACAGATGTGAATCTGTTTTACCATCTAATCTTGATTTTTAGATTTTTAAAGAAACATGAGGATGGTTTGAAGTCATTTTAATGGCAATATTTAGAAGATGCAGCAATGAGATGAAAATGTAGTGTTTTAAAAAATAAGGCTGTTAGAAAAAATTTAAGTGTGGTCATGCAATTATCACTTAAGAAATTTCAACCAAGTTTTCCATTAATAGTCACACAGGTATGCTGTCATTGATCCCTTCTGTCATAGTCCTGTGTTTAACAATGATGACTAATGATTTAAAATGTAGTTGAATATTACATGAAGTCAGCTACACTCATGTGACTAACAAGTAGAATGTACCCATAATGCACCCCTACCAAATGAACTCTTACAAAGCTATGGGACTTGGATTTGCCCAGATACACATTCTGCATTATGAAAAGTATGGTCAGGACAATCTAAGTTTCATTGTGTATATAAGTGTGCTTATAAGATTTCTAATTACTTTTGTATATAGCCTTTGTGCTCAACAAAATAGTTTATTAAGTGTAAGCCCCCATCTTTAGCCTTCTTACTATATTCCCATCTGACACTGCCTTCTTTATTTTACCTTCAAAGTCTCTGTAGTAGCAAAATTCTGCACATATTGTAGATACTCAAGGTATTATACTCAATGTTACATGTATTATATTACAATATATGTAATATATGGTATACTATAAGTAATGTTACATGCAAAATACAATGCTCAGTGCTACATGTGTTGACTTTGGTTAAAACAATGAAATAATATAAGCAGCAAACAGGTCCTATAATGCAGCTTGTCTCTCAGTTTAACAGCAAAGCCTATTTGTACCAACCCAGTGGGGCTTGGCAAATACGCGCAGAATGGCTGACATGCTCGAGCAACCATTACATGAAAAGTTAAAGAAACAATGAGGGTCAAAAAACATGAATTAAGGATGACCTGAAATGCACTTCTGAACATTATTATGGAATGAAGAAGAATTAACAGCAACAAACATTCCATGTAGGATATAAAAACGTGAAATAGAATGATCCATTTTAATATTTAAAGTTGATAGGTCTAAAAAGAAGAAACACCAAGAAAACAACTGCAAATTACTATTATAGGTCAAAAATTATCTGTATTGAATGGTAAATTATTATTATGGTTAGATGCCAAATAAATTCAGGTGTACCCCATGCATACTCATTATTAAAAAGAGTATGTCTATTTTCCTATTATTTAGCATTTCTCTCTATATACCAGCCAGGCTGCATTTTCTAAGTCTTTATGTTGTGCCATACGATTAAAATAAGGAAATATATATTTCTTGTTTTAAACTCATATTGTCAGCTACAACAATCTGAGGAGTAAGATTTATACAATGACATATATAAAAGAGATGTCATGTATTACATATATGATATTAAAATGGAGCTGGGTTTTAAATATGTATGCGTTAATTTGGGTTAACATTCAAATTCTTAAAAAAATCATGCACACCACATCAAACTACATACTCTCCTACTTTAAAAATGGTGAACTGTTTTGGAATTTTCTTTCCTTCATGCAATTAAAATATAAGTCTATTTTCACCAAAGGTAAAAAGTAAAAATTCTGAAATGGTTATTTTTTCAAAAATAAATGTGTCTTCGAGGCAACCATCTTTTCCAAAACCAAAATTAGGACAAAGAGTTCAAAATGCAAGTAAATAATTCAGACTATTTGAAAATCAGGACAGAAAAAATGCATCTAGGACAAATGGCCATTGTAACTGATACATAAAATATGAAGAGAATAGGTATATAAAATATTTCTCTTGCAAAATATTTCTTTGGTACAAAGTCAGTAATGAAAATGGAACCCTACAGTTCTCATCATCACTATATCCTCAGAGTCGCTCTCCATTTCTGACATAGTAAACATTTATATTACTTCATTCAGCATATTATGAAGGAAGACCAGCTGGAATTTATGTGTGGTTGTGTGCATACGTGTGTGTGTGTGTGTGAAAGAGACAGGCAAAGAATGATTTACACAATACAAAAGAATAGCTTGGTGGAAAGGAGACATCTAAATGTTATGTTTGTTCTTACTGAGCTCCAAAATAATGAAACAAATACAGTTACTATAAAGGAAGAAAATATGTGACTACAAAAATATGCTACTGGGTAGTTGATTAAATAAAAATAACTTTTCATTTAGTTTAAGGAATCAATACAATTTCTAAAATAGTTATTTGACAAAACAGACATTTTATGTAATTTCAAAAAGAAATTCAAAGGACAGTGATTTGGTTCAGTGTTAATCTAATGTAGTACCCCTTCAATACACTGAAAGAAACCCTATGCTTATTGATTATGTCTCACAAAAATAAAGATTCTTTTTTGACTATACAGACCTAGATGAAAATGAAAATTTGATATTTTAAAAACTGTGACCATACTCAGGGCATTCAGTTTCCAAACTTCCCATAAAATAAATAGCATTCATACTTACAGCCAGTATCAGAACTAGGCATCCTATTATAATAGGTGCATTTGTTTTTTTCACTCACATATTCAACACTGAGCATCTAAAATGTTTCTGGCACTCCTTGCTGTGGGAAAGATACTGGTCAATGATGGATCATGTCCTCTGAAGCCTTATAATCTTTGTTAATCACACACACACACGCACATGCACACCACCTCCCCTATCAGAGAACCTGTAGTGGCATGCTGCTAAACTTTTTCTAACCCAAGAGGACAGTAATCAGGATGCTGACTTTCAAACCAAAATATTTGCCACCTAGTGTGCTACCCTCACAAGTATTGGCCATTTTAAGAGAGGATCTTGGAAATGAGGAAGTAAAAAGCCCACATGAATGAATAATTTTTTTAAAGAACTGAAATAAAAAGCTCTAATGGAACACTGGAAATGAAAAGACTCACTTCATGTGGGTGGTGGAACTGGCAGGGAGTAGTAACTATTGTACTGCCATTAGAAAATGGGTAGGAGATATGTTGATGATGACCCGCAGCCAGGAAGTAGAATTAATTCAAGTTACACAGGATGCTAGGAACCTGTTCCAGGAGGTAAACCAGACAGAAAGTAAGGCAGGTAAAAAAGAGGGGGCGGGTAGAATAGGTGAACTCCGCTGTTCAAGTAAGAGAAAGAGGAAACAAGTCTTGCATGCATCACTGCTCCTAGTAGGTGGTCATTAAGTCTTTTGCAAACCATTTCCCCGGAGGAGAGACATCGCTCCCTTATTCAGCTTGTACCTTTTCATTCTCTTATTTAACAGCTTTTAACTGAGCAATAAACATAGTTGTGTCTCTTAAAGTAACAAGATTCTGTTCATTTATCAAATTTAGTAGTCATATAAAAACCCTCCTAATTTTATTTTTTAAATATTCTTTCCTTGCTTCATTATAAAACATATGGGAATCTGTCTGGTTTACAAAGTTCAATCATAAGGTCTGAGAAATAAACTCCATATCATGAACATTTCAAAGAGCAATTTGTCATTGGAATGCTTCTTAATACCATCATACCCATACAGTTACAAATGTTGATATTTAAGCCTGTAGAGATTATGTTCTGTGCAGGCACAAAAACTCTATTGAATATAAATTATTTTCAGTAAGAAAAAGGCCTATAATTTTTCTTAGTTATAACAGAACTTGTCAGAAGATGAAAGGAGAGAAACGCTAATCAAATTGCTTACAATTCTCATCCTGAGAAAGGTGAATCAATTTAACACTGTGCTCTGAATACTATAAAACCTGTTTAGGAAGGCACTGGAAAATAAATAAATACCAGTGCAGACCTACTGGTTTCAATCATATTTTGTATTAAATTTGCTAGGCAGAGAAAACAGTTCAGTAACTCCAGTGCTCCTTCTACTCAAAAAATGTCCACACACCAAGGATCCAAAGGGCGACCCAGATTCTGATCCAGTATCTCTGGCAGAATAAGTTATTGGAAAAAGAGACTTTAATTTTTGTAGCCAAATCTCATTTTCTTTGCTCACTAGTTATGTTAAGTTTCTACATTTTGTTTATGCAGATTCTCTTCTTGTTCAATCAATTTAACCCAGACAATATTTATGAATGATTCTCATTACTATGCTGCCCAGCTGGGCTAGAAAACCAGACATATTTGTCATCATAGTTCCTTGGTAGACAACATAGTCAATTGAGGAAACTCTAAAAAATGTCAATGTATTTGTTAAGTAATGCATGAGCACTGGACTATTCGCACAATCTCCCTTCACGATAGAAAAATCACAAAGGAAAAAATATGCAAGTGAATTCAATAAGCAATATTGTTTCTGCTATTAAATATGGTCATACTCTTTAGGACTGGCAAGTGTGTTAGAATGAACTTTATAATTTGGGTTCAGCTTAGATGCAAAAGTATTACTAGAATATTCCTTTCTGTCATTAAGATAAATGTGGGGCTCCTGAGATTATGTTTCCATTATGATTTCAAGGCACAAGTAGAAATGACCACATCCATTTATACTTTTATTTGGTAATATTTTTTCCATTTTTAAAAGGGTTCTTTTAGGTGGTTAAAGACTTCAACTTTGGAGAATTTAATTTTAGTTAATCATTTCTATTCACTGAGGATAGTGAACATAGAGGTATGCTGTAGCGATTTTTAGTATTTTTCTTTAAATGTACACATAGAAATTTAACCTTTTTAGTTTGAGGATTCTCAATAATATATTTTGGCAACACTGATTTTAATCATGTCTTTCAGCATACAACTATTGTTACGTCGGAATTGGTAATTAAAATAATTCAAGTTTATCTCATCCTTTAATGTTTGTGAATGCATTTTATAAAAATTATATGGGGCTTTTTTTTCTTTAAGGATAATGCAATTATATATATGATGTAGGTTAAGAGCATTAATGTTTGAAAAGTTTAAGTGATTTACTCAAGTTTGTATTATTACAAGGTGATATAACTTTTACTGTAAGTCAATTAATCTAATTTTAGCCTCTGTTCTGGTTTCAATACACTGTGATGTTTTTACTTAATAGAGTGCAAGGGACAATCTGCTTTATTGTGAAAACTTGCAGGGTCCAAATAAACCTAGAGCATAAAATTCAAAGTGCAGGCTAAAGAAAGACCAGTTTTTTTCCCAACATTATAGATGAGTCTGCCTTCCTTCCTAGCTTTGCTTTCAGCCAACAGTTCTATTCTTCCAATTTCACAGATTTAAGAAATGAAACTTTATTCTAGTTGACTACCCATACAAAGTAACAAGGATCTGATCAGTTATTAAACCATATTTATTAAGCCCATTTAATGTACTAGAAATTTATAATGTTCTAGGACACCTGAAGATTAAGACACAGCTCTCTCTTTGCTTTAAAGAGAAGGATGACCAGATCATGCTAGTTCGCTTGGGACATTCCTCATACTAGCAAAAATGTCTTCCTTCCTGGGAAACCCTTTGAGCAAGTGGGACAGTTGGTCACCTTACATTCAAAGGTTTTGTTTGTTTGTTTGTTTTGCTTTGTTTTGTTTTGTTTTGTTTTAAGTTTGGACAGGACTTGTGAATATAAATGTGCAGGTAAAGTAGCACCAAAGTGTTTACAATGGTAACATATTTAACATCAGTGCAGACAAATGAAAAAACTCTCTACATAAGCCTGGGAAGCCATTTTTACATTGACCCATCAAGTCCATATTAGTACAAGCTTCTTATAATCATACACTTTTTAGCTTCAGCAATGTCTCCACACACACTCACACACACATACACACACCTTGTAATTTCCTGCACTGAAATTAACTCAATATTTTTATGATTTTTCTATTCTTTTCAACTTTAAGGATCACATTTTTAGTCATGTTGCTTTTCCCACACATATCTCTATTTCTCTCCTGCCATTCTTAATTTTAACATATTGCACACACTATGATTGTTTGCAATAAATTGAAGACCTCGCTTACTTTAGCAGGAGGATTAGAATAAAGCAGAGCTTAAGAGATAGTTTATTGAATGAATGATGCATCATTTTGAATATATATGTCTATCTACAACAAAGATAAAGTGTGTTGCACAGAGTCCATCTTTGTTCCACATAATAGATGAGGGCAATTATTATTAGTGTTTCCTGATTGCCGAGTATGTGTCAAGTATTTGAGTTTGCTCATTTAGTTCTCCTAACCACTGTGAGAAAGAATGATTATTATTACCCTCATATTATAAAACTGAAACAGGCAAGAAAACGTTAAATAATGAGATCAGTGGCATGATAAAAACACAGTTCAGTGTCTGTTTTATAAAACTCATGACTACATTATGCTGTCCCTAGCCATACAAATGATATAGATATAGGTATAGGTGTATGTATGGATAGATATAGATATAGATGATATAGATATGGAACATATTTATAACTAGAGATGATATAGGTATAGATACAGATACAGATATATGTATAGAACACCTTTATAACTAGAGAACAATATGATAGCCAGTAACTAGTTTCCAAAGCGAGAATTTACCAACAGACATTCAAACAACAAAAGTACAGTACCCTATGAGTTTAATGGATATTTGCAATATAGGACTAGGAATTTATGATATTATATCAATCATCAATGACACAGGCATTGCCTTCAGCTATATGAAACCCATATACAACACTGAGGACACAAAATTTAATAACAGTTCTTTTGGATTCCAAGTCCTGAATCCGGTGACATTACCAATGCATAACTAGAAGGAAACTCCTTTATGAATTTTCATAACTATCCTCAAGCAACCCAAATAAATATGCAATTCGACTAAAAAAAGAATGATTGCAATGCAAACATGGCTTTAAGGCAAACATCTTTTCTCTCATCCTCGTATCATTCCCCAAATACCACCTAACTATATAGAAATTCTTAGGCTGTAACTGCTTAATTCTATGTGCTGAATGGTCCCCCCTAAAATTGACAGGTTGACATTCTCACTCTCAAAGTGATTGTATTAAGAGTAGGGCTTTTGGGGTGTGATTATATCATAAAGATGAAGTCCTTGCAAGTTGGAGCAGTGCTCTCATAATTGAGACATGGGAGGGTTGCTCTCCCTTCTTTCACATGAAGGTACAAAATTCAGAGGTCTGCAACATGAGATATGGCCTTCACCAAAACCCTACATGCTAGCATCCTGCTCTGACTTGTAGCCTCCAGAATTGTGAGAATAACTGTCTGTTGTTTATAATCCCCCCAGTTGATATTTTGTTATAGTAGCCTAGCCAAGACAGGGTCAGAACAGCAATCACCAGAAGTGGAGTCAGAACAAGGTATTTTGAAGAATGTGAATGGAATGCAATCAGTGACATGAGCAGAGAAAGTCATGTTTGTCCACTTGCTAGGAGAATCTGCTTACCAGGGCACAAGGTTAGGGCATAACATCAAAGGTTGGTAAGCACCTGAAGATGAGGATCTAAGCAAAATTAAAAAGGGAGGTAACACAATCTTCTAATGTTGTTCATTGCTATATAAACTTTATTTGAGAAGAATTTTTCTTTTAGTTTGAACTAAGAACCCAAGAAACATGAGACATGTACTTAAGATTCAACAAGAACCAGTTTGTGACCTATTTGAAAGAGATAATTTTACAAGGTAGGAGTACTATAAATCTAGGTAAGAATCTAATTAGCATAATTATCTTGGATACTATGAACTATATTTCCCAAGTGTATTTTTAAAAGGTAATTCAGTACATTTCATGTTTAGATAAGCTAAACACGATTCCATTCACTGGCTTGGAAAATTTTTAGAAAAAGAATGACCATCTTGAAACAACAAATCAATGGACGTAGCTTCCTTCAGTGAATTAAAAATTATGCCTAAAAGTAAAGCAAAATTGACATGTCGTTTTGAGTAATGAATATGTCTATATTACAATGAAACTTGATTTCAAGATGTAAATTGTTAATATGCAACATGCTTATAAAATGACTACTGGATAAAAAAGTGGTGTTAGTAAAATTTAGTTCCCAGTACATGATAAAATTAAATCTACTTTTCTCTGGGAAAGGTACACTGACTGAAGAAATTCACAAATATAATTATCAGTATCATTTAGCAATATGTTACTGTTACATAGCCAAAAAACCCGGTTGACAGCTAAAATCAATCAATGTGTTACTTGATAAAAAGTTTTCATTCAGAACAGCTGATTTTTCAAGTAGGTACATTTTATTTTATTTTATTTTATAAAGAATATAATAAAACAAAATAAAACAAATCAGAAAAAGTCAGATCAGAACAGAACAATGCAATCAACAAAGGACTCCAAACGAGACAACAGGAAGTCAGCAGTGGCCACCACAATGTCTCCTGCTCTCTTTGAAATAATTGTCCAGACGTTCACAAATAATAAATTCAAACAAAACAAAATAGCATAAAACCAATCAAAACAAAATAGTGAAAACATGATTCACCTCCAGAACCAGACAATAGGAAATCGACAATAGCTACCATAATATCTCTTGTTTTACTCAAAATAGCTGTCCATATCTTCACACATATTTCAAATAATAGAAAACAGACTCAAGCCAATCAAAACAAAGAATAAAAGCATTCTTGGACTTCAGAACAAGGTGATAGGAAATCAGCAATGTCTATTTATCATAATGTCTCCACTCAAGTAGGTACATTTTAAAAACAAACTTCAAGTGAAAAGACCACGAGAAAAAATGATTCTGTTTCTAATTGGGGACATTATATGTGTTTAAGTGTATTTGTTTATATTTCGCTACTCTTCATGACTTCAATATAGTTCTAAGTACAGAATAATAGGTTCTGCTTATGAACAAAAATGACAATAGAAATCATATTTTATTTTGAAATGCAGCTCAATAGTAGATTGCATAAATAGTAAGACTAAGGTCCAGTACTGCTAACAACCTCCTTCTCAAAAAAAAAAAAAAATCACTCAGTAAAAACTTTCCTTTGTATTTGGAAAGTAAGTATGATACTTGGGGACATTTGAATGCCTTTATAGAAATCTAATTCATCTTCCACCATTGCTGCCTTTTCTCCTTGGATTTATTCTTTGACAGTCTCCTAAGACTAAGATTTTCACCATCAATTTCCCTATACCACTATATTTATTGCACTGGTTTTTTTTCATTAGCCCGATCCACAAGGTAGCTGAGTCCATCATTTCCTTTTAGCAAGTTTTTTGTCCATATGAGAAAGGACTGGGATGTTTGGATATAATTTTATTGATTTTTTATTAGGTATCCTTCAATACCACACAGAAAGCAATTCTTGGGTGCAAGACCACAGTCCAGTGTCTGAAGAACAAAAGCCTGGTGGGGAGCAGGCACAGGGACACATGTGAAGATTGCCCCAACTCTTCTCCATAGATCAGAAGCATTTGCTTGGCAAGTGTTTTAACCAGGCAAGTGTGGGAGAGTGTGGGCATGCCTGATGCTACGTGGGCCAGAGTAGATTTCCATAGGATGTGCAGGGCTAGTTTGGGCCAGCATAGGCCAAGTCACTGTCAGCAAGCATCAGACAGTGCTCGTGTGCCACACAGCTGACAGTCACTCTTGGTTCTCTGTGCACATTTCCTCCCACTTCTGTGACATTTGAGGATATGAAAATAATCTTATTAGTCACTGACCTCAGGAAATGTACTGTTACAAATGATCTCTGCTGCTTAAAAATACTACTTTTAAATAGGGTTGCCAGATTTAGTAAACAAAAATACAGACTCCCTGGTGTAACTAGTGTTTCAAATACACAAGTACAATCAAACGTGGTATAGTACTCAACTGCTTTGAAACTGGATCAAATTTAGTACTGAACACAATTTAATGCAAAAAATTGTTCCAGTACCTGTCCTTCCTTTGGTACTCTAAGTTCAGATCTAAACAATTTATCTGGTACTCCTCATTTTTGGTACTCGATGCAACTCTTGAAACCAATTAACAACAAATACCGAGGGACCACAATAGTATTTTTAAAGCATACATCATATAGTAACAGGGACATACTTATACTGACAGTTTCCTTAGATTTTTTTTTTTTCGGCACTGGGGATCAAACTCACAGCCTCACACCTGCCTAACAGGCACTTAAGTCACTGAGCCAAACTCCCAGCCCTGGTTTTTTGAGGCAGGATCGCACTATGTAGTTCAGGCAGGCCTTGCGCTCGCGTTGTAGCCCAAGCGGGTCTCGAACTCATAACGCTCCTCCTACCTCAGCCTCCCGAGTGCTGGGATTAATTCCTTAGATTTTTAATCTGAGTATTCTGTATTTTACCTGGGAATCTACTCATCAAGTAAAGGTCTAGTTAGAATCCCAGTTCTACCATATTTTTTAAAATGTGATTTCAACAAAGTGCATTAGAACCTTAGATAACTGCACTGACTTGCAATTTCAATGGTCTGACTGTCAGTCACCAATACCCAGGCATAAAATTGTGCTTGCAGTGCATATTTCTGCATTGCAGTAATTTACCTGTGATTTACGAGAGTACATGCCTGGTTTCAAATTTTCATTTCACTAAATATTCGGTCTTGTTCATTTCAGTAGATTAAATATTATTTTGTTACCAAACTAAATGTCTCCCTCAAAAAAGCAAATGGAAATAGGTACATCCTTAGGCTATATAGCGTTAATTGTATGAATGAAAAAACCACCGACCTAATTAGAGTCTAGCAAATTATCTGTGGTTCTGTTCTTCCCTTGCAGATAGAAAGCCACTGAGAATTGTCTGGTTCACCTTTCAGTAACTTTGACGTCATGTCATGGTAACAAACCTGACAAGTGCAGTTCTCCGAGTTTGGAACAAAAGTTCATTTAATCTTCCTGATTTTGTGCTGAAGAACCTAGCTTACAGGTGATGAAAATGTGATGAGAAGAGGGTTATCAGGAAGGGACAACAGACTGCCATGAATAAATGGCACAGAATACAGTAGGAAAACCAAAGGAAGGCAAAGACAAACAGTAGCATTGATCACATTTAAAATATTAAACCGTAGGAATGACTGAACGAAGTCAGCAATATGGGACCGTCATTGGAGAAGGTCAAAAAGGAAATTCAGTAAAGCTAAAGGAGTCATACATACATAAATCACTAATGCAAGCAAAGCATGGAAGCAAAGAATGGTTAGAGAAAAAGAGTTCCCTACAGATATTTTTTCACAGACATCTCAAACAAAATCTTGTTCTCCTAATCTACAATACAGTCTTTCATCAAATTTGCTCATCATACTACATGCATAAATAAAATATAAAAATTGACGGTATTATCTTTCATTTTCAAATATTTTTAAAAGATATATTTTAGATGGATGAGTTTAGGTCAAGGCACTATTGAATTCTGTGGGACAATTACAATGTAAAACTCAAGGTATGTTCTGGGAATGGTGGTTTTCTTTAAAAAATTACATTTTAATCTATTTGATTTGTTGTGCTTTCTATTTGCATAGGAAAAATAGGAAAGATGCCTGCAATTATGCATACATTGCAATGATCAGGCATTTAACGTGCAATTAGATATTTGCTAGAAAACTATGTCTATGGCTAGAACAGAGAGTAGGCTCCAGGGTTATGTCAAGCTGCAAAGTGATATGTATGCGAATGAATTCACAGTCTCATTAATCATTTTGGTACTTGAAGTGCTAAACTGCTGTTACACTGAGAGTGAAAATGAAGTAATTAAGGAGTTTAATAGCTACAGTCTTTTGAGGAAAAAACAAGTTGATAATGCTTCTTTTAATATGTTACATAAATTGGATTTTTTGTTAGATTACAAAGAACAGGTTCATCTATTGTGCAGCATTGAATGACACAAATCATTCGATTATATTTGTATATGGAGTCAATAGATGGCTATGTAAAGGCAGTTCAATAAACCATCACATTTACAAAAGAAAATCTGGTACCAGGAGTCTAAAAAGAATCCCACCTATCAGGTTCTCACTTCTTCCTTTTGATGTTCCTAAAGCATTACTTCTCAAATGATCTGTGGTGAAGGGCCAGCTTTTGTTCCTTTGTTCCCAATTCATCACAGATAGATTCTTCTGTAAAACGCAATACCAATTACTTGAAAACTAAAACAGAAAGACATGCAAAGTAGAAATCCACCTTTAAATTACTGGGTCTAACACATTAGTTGTAACATTACTCAGCGGCATTTCTATAAAAGTTTCTACTGTCCTACACTCCATTATGCCACAGACTGAAAATAATGTGAGTCTCTGCGGCAGCCCATGTGGAGAAATAGCACACTAAAGGCAAAAGTTGAGAGAGCTGTGGTTTGGTCCTGAACAGATAACAACTCCCTTATGGGCTATAGGTAGGCTAGAGACACCTATAGTGAGCTAATACCCTGCGCAAACCTTCTGCCACCTTTAGGGAAGACTGTGAACTTGCACAGGCAAAGACAAGAACTGCTGATAGTTTCACCATGTCCACTTTGTCTCCTTAATTGTAATTGATTTCTTCTTCAGTAATTCTTCATTCTCCCCTTTCCTTTCATTCCCCTCCCCCTTTTATTTTCTCTCTTTTTGGAAGAATTCTCAGGCAGTTAAAAAACCACGACGTGCTGGGGTGGTGGCACATTCCAGCAATCCCAACTATACACCAGGCTGAGGCAGGAGCATTGCAAGTTTGAAGTCAGCCTGAGCCATTTCATGAGATCCTGTCTCAAAAATGTTATCAAAAAATTGGGTGTATAGTGCAGCCTGTAATCCCAGCATTTGGGAGAATGAGGCTGGAGGATCCCAAGTTCAACACTGACCTAGGCAACTTAGTGACTTAGCAAAAATCTGTCTTGAAATTTGAAAATAAAAATTAAAAAAAAGAGTTGGAAATGTAACTCAATACAAAGTTTCTGGGTTCAATGGCCAGTACTGGGGCCGGGGCGGGGGTGGGGTGTGGCGGGGAGGGGTTGAGACTTGGGAGAAGGACAGAACTCAGAACTGGGTTTGAATTGTGATGCTGCCACCTTCTGACTCTGGAAAAACGGAGCAGTAACTCAATCTTGCTAAGTCAGAATTCTCCAAGATGGGGTTTTATTTTTGTAAAATGGGCAAGAGTATTATCCTCTATTCAGCATGAATGTGATTTGAAAATTAGTTAAAATGATATTATAGGTGCTCATGTAATGTTCACTCCCTTGATTTCTTCCTTTTGCACTGCTTTTTACATGTCTGAGAGAGAGAATCGCAGTGCTATTTGCATGTTTCATCAGTGATGCTTGCAGTTTATAAACATGACTATCCTCAGAAAATAAAATCTTCTCTCAAATAAATCTACCAGTCAACCAACAGCCAGATAAATAAGAAACACCACTACACCTTGTCTCCTGTCTTAGGTAATGGTAGTATTTACCACAGTGGTCTAAGGAGAATCCTAGGAGGCAAGATCACATTTCCCCCAATTCCAACTGTCACAACTACGTAAAATTATTCCTCCAAAATAGTCCTTACATTCATTTATTCACTATAAATCCCTAACCACTGCCACAATGCTTTTGAAATCAATCCACCTGTACCTTTTCTCAAATCCATGCAAGCAATCATCTTCAACATTCTCAACAAAAGGCTCTTTCTGAAATAAAAACTAACTAGGCAACTTCCAAGTCATTCTCTTGCTTTGAACCTTCCTCAGAGATTCACTTACAGTGACCTATGGGGGACAAGTTCGGAAGACTAACATTTGAATACATAAAGCTGTCACCATTCTTAAATAATTAAACTCTTTTAATTGGTTAGCAAATATAACTTCTCTATGCACAGGCAATGTAGACAATGTTCAAGTCCTTTCACCAGATCCTGCTATCAACCAATATCTAAATGGCTAAGTTCTGATAGAGCAGAGGATGGGAGGCTTCCCAGCTGCCAACAGAACTGTTCTAGTAAGGTAGTACTGTAGCCTTAGGCATGGAGAAATGTTTTGAATGTTGCCCCTGTGTAGAAATCCTTTCCCATCCATTTAACTGTGTTTAGGGTATATGTTACTCTAAAGCTGGAGTAATGAGGTAATAACACAAGTTGATTAGAACAAGAACCAGATTATTTGAAGATATACTCAAGCTTGCCATTCACCACATTTGGAAGGGCACAGATTTGCCAGATAACATTATAATACAGAGAATGTACTCTTTTTTCGTCGGAATACAGACATTCCTCATTTAGTGATCAAGTTCAGTTCTTGTGACTAGCTCATTAATTGGCTTGGTTGTTAAATCAGGAATTGTATTTAGTATGTACGTTACAATATTTGGAACAAGGAAATGGTTAAAGGGAACTCCAGGTTAATTACTTTAGTTTTATGTGCATAGCTATTACATGCACTACTGTAATGTATAAAACATAAAACTGCAGTACTGTACTGTACAATACAATCAGAAAAATTATAGTACTGTGCAAACAAGATGCACTGTACAAAACACTCATTGAGGCTTTATAAACAAGAAGTGCAAAACTGTATTAAAAAAAGATAATTCCTAAGTCCAAATGTTGTGCCCTGGTCATTAAGTCCTAACAGTCCTTAAACAGGTAGATTGTTTCCACTAATATCATCAGCTCATATTCCATTTTGCATACTTACACTCATTAATTATTATAGTTCTATGGTAGAGAAAGCTGATCATTATATAGCCTATCTCCTAAATTAGTGCCACTTTTAAAAGGAGCTGATGATTTTATGTTTAAACACAGAATATTGCAATTTTAAAAAGCAAATCTATTTCAAAGATTTTTTCACTGTAATTTAGTATGAAATATATTACTAAGCCTTCTCAGTGATCCATTTAATTTCAAAATTACTTAATTTAACAAATTCCCACTATGCAAAAATATTTAGAATCGAACTTGACCTCAGTCAATTAATAAATCCATTAGAATTTAGTTGCCAATGTACATTTAAATGAGCTTTTATATCTTTACTAGACTTTTGTAGAAATGCTAGTTTTCTGTTTTCTTTCTAATGACAGTAGTTACCCTCAACTGAATTTTATTTCCAAGCATCAACTGTATATTAATCTTGAACATATGTATGAGACTAGATGTAATTAGGCAGACTATTTTCCAAAAGTGCTAGTATTTTTTTGCCTTTTATTTTAAGGATGGTCTTAAATTTTTATTTTTATGCATCTACTTCATATTGCACTTGCAATCTAAATAATTAGCTGTCCTGTACTAAAGAAGTAACCTTAAACACAGGGACCCTAAGTTAGTGTATACCTGGAGATGAATATAAATCCTAACACGTTTTTGGTAATACAGACCATTATAGGATGGAAAGAGGCCAAGGCGTACATTAAATCTGGTCCATCTTTGAGTTATACATATTGTTATAGCCTACTCTGCTTTCACCTCAATCTCTTCTTGCCAAAACTATTTTTAAATTATGCTTGTAATACATTCTTCTTTTGCAGACCTTGCTGACTTATTCCATGTTATCCATTCCAAGTGTGCTGCATCTCTTTATGCTTCCTTGTGACTTTTCTTCGATATAAGCTGGTAGTGTATACAGGCAAGTTGACATTTGCCTACATAGGAACACCCATCATACCCATTCTTGAAGAACACTGCAGATATAAAATAATCCTTTCTTAACCTCTTCATCCTCAAAGTACATAGTTCTAAAATTCCCTATTTTTGGAAAAACTGTATTACTAAATACACATACTTCTAGTTCCTCAATGCCTTGCCATTTTCAGAAATAACAAATTTAATAATTAACCAGTTTGAACTTGTGCATTGCATGTCTAATGCTTTACATCTAAATGAAAATATGTCGGTAATATAACACTTAGACTTTTCTATTTTAGAAAAAAATTGCAAGCTCTTCAGGAATGTGTATAACTAATTTTTATCTAAAATATCTATCATTAAATGACTAACTTCTTGAGAAGAACAGAGGATAAGAGAGAGATAAACAAATAACAAGCAGTTCTTAATTTTATTACAAAACCAAAATGGCAATTGATTTTTTCAACTTTTTGAAATTAAAAGTATCTTGATGCATTTGAAATTCACTAATTATCCAGAGCATTATATGAGAAAATGGAAACAATTAAAATTATTTACACTTAGTGGTGATGCCACGACTCCAAATTCATATACCCACCTCCCCACCCCCCGCCACACACACATCAGCCTCACTTCAATTTGGGATGTGGACCAACTTCCCCAGACAAAGTGCGAAAGAGTTGTTTTCCCTCCAATGTGAAAAAAACAAGCTAAAATAATGCCAGTAGGAATATTTCCCTTCCTGTCTATCTGTCCATCACCCAAAAGAGCACTGATCTTCAAAAGTAAATTGTTTTTGTTGTTAGGCAGATTCCTGAACACCACCAAAAAAATAAAAAAAAAATTCTGGCTCATTAGATCCAGGACTGAACCCAGGAATCTGAATGTTTAACCAAGCATCCCAAGTGATTTGAAGCTAAAGTACAAAGATCATTAATTTCTTCAACTCCTTTCTACTACATTTCCTTCTCTGAATACTAAATGGTTGTACCACTAGCTAATGTTTTACAATGCCTTTATAAACGGACAGTATGGTAGTCAAGTACAATTTAAGAAAATGTGCTAAAAACTAATTGAGGAGGGTAGGGCAAATTTGTGAAATGCAAAAATCCTTTTGATGAAAGTTTCTAGAGCATCCTTTAAGTATCAAGCAATTTGCACAGTGCTAGATGTATAAAAAATGCAAAACAACATCTTTATTGTCCAAGAAATTCAGGGTTTTGCCAAAGACTGAGCTAAAATGGATATATCCAGACATAATGTTGTTGACTATAACAAAACTATAGACCAAAAAATATGGTCAACTATAAAGAAGATGAAAAAAATTTTACTTCCTCAAACTCTGTTTCTATGGGTTCTCTTGCCCAGTGGGCCAGGAATTATAAAAGATTCCGTCAGCCTCTCTTCATGTCACTACACCAGTGAATACCTTTTCCTTCTAGCACAAGTTGACCCATGGTCCTCAGTTCCAAATTCTTAGCTCTCTTAGGTGCCTTACCCAGCTCTTACTCATGTCTTTGCAGCTCTAGCACAATCAAATACAGGATAAGAGAAGGGTCTCATTAGCAAATGGCATTTTAAATGCACATCAAAGTTGTATTTTTCAAATTTCCAACTGCCCTGATTTACGAGGGTCAGAATTCTCAGCCTTTTGATGCCCCTAGTTGAGTAATACAGCCCATATATTTAATGCCTTGACTACTTTATAAAAGAACAACTTCTTAAAATTTGAATATCAAGGATAGAAATTGTATCTATTTAATATCTTTTAATCAAATTCCCATAAAGCCTTACTTTGGCAAGATAGTAAAATCTCTTATACTGGGAGAGAATCTCTTTCCTGCCCAGCCTGGGCAACTTGATGACAGTGACTAAGTGAGATCCTGTCTCGAGAAAAAAAAATTCTGAGAATGTAACTCAGGGCAAAAGCCCTAGATTCATTCCCCAGTACACTCCCTTCCCACCAAAAAATAAAATAAGAAGTTCTTAGAATAATTTGAGATATAATAATATTGACCTAGTTCACTTAATGTAAATGTCACTGAAGCCAAAAAAGAAATGGAAAAAATGATACTTCATTATCTATTTTTGTTAAGGTGTAAAACATTAAAAAGCAAACATCCTTAACTGTAAGCTGCTGGTAATAGACTTGTACCTTCAGTACTTAGATAGATTCACATGTACAAATGCTGCGCATCTCAAATTATCTCCTTATTTAACAAGCATTTGTTAACTATCGACCTTATGCAAAGTTCGATGCAGTGTGCTAAGTGCATAATGATAAGCAAAATATGGATGAAGTATATGTCCCCGTGTAATTTATAGTCTGGTAGGGTGGAAGACCTTAGCAAACAAATTTAGCATCACGAATGGTGTCAAATGCTAGGTATAGTGCACTATAAACATAAAAAAATTTGACCTATATGGAGAGGTTCCTGAAGGTCTTTCCGAGATGGATCATGAAAGACAAGTAGGAAATAATTAGATAAACAAAAGAGCAGCCTAGGTCTAGGGTAAAGATGCTGCAAAGGGGATCTATAGCACGAATGGAGAATAAAGAAAACAGATGGAACTGGAATTCTGAGACGGGCAAGATTCATGAGGGCTGCACAACTAGGGTAGGCACTGAGATTGTATATAAAAGTGAAAAAGATGAATGACTTCTGGGTCTTGTCTTCCCTCAGAGAGATCCAACCTCCTACTGAAATGTGTATTCGATAGGTGCTGTGGCAGGCCCAGAGGCAGCAAGCAAGCAGAGCAGCAGAGTCAGAACAGCAAAATAGAAAAGGTCCCTGACCGGGTGGGTAAAGTCTTGAGTTGGATGCTGGAGTATGAGAATGGCAAGGGAGGAAAGAAAAAGCAACAGCATGTATCCGAGCAAAACAGTAGAAAATACTAAGTGTTTAGAAACAACTGGGTACCTAATTAGCCTGACTTCTTTATCATATAATTTGCTTTTCTAAATTCTTACGCTCTTTTCTGTGGAGTTTCAAAAATCCTAATTCCATGTTATAGCTATCTGTTTATTTAAAAAGCAATAATAAACCTTTTACATGGTCTAGCATCATACTAGGCTTACCTCTGGGTTTGTTTTCAAAAGGTCTTTGTTTGTACTTTGGTTTTTAGTCAACGCTTTCTAAAAGTGTTCAGCAGTCAGTGGGCCTACAGAGGCGTTCATCCCAAAGAAATTCACTGAATTTTGAAATTCTGTTTTTTCTTTTATTTCTTTTCAAATATAATACATGCATGTGACTTTGATGTTCAGGCACAATATTTAAGTTCCATTTAGTTACCTTGTTCATTCAGGGTTAATTGAGTATGTGTATCCTGCAACCAGCACTTGTCACAAATGAAGCAAATACAGTGTTAGCCTGCTGCTCATTTGCCAATGCCCCTCAAAAATTTTATTTTTGAATGAATTATGCTTAGATTTTTTTTGGAGACAGGCTCTCACTATGTAGTTGATGCTGGTCGTGAACTCACTACATAGCCCAGGTCGGCCTTGAACTCACAGTGATGCTCTTGTCTCAGTCTCCCAAGTGCTGAGATTACAGCCATATACAACCATACCAGGCTAGAATATATGTTTTAATTAAGAGAAATATATGCTTTACATGAACCATTACCATAGCAAATGATTAGTACTTGCTTGGTGTTCTTTTTGCTGATGAGAGCATCAAAGCTTTGCTTTTTCAGTGCTTAATGATAAGAGATATAAGATCAACACTGATCATATGCTTTGTAGGTGAAATTCTGGGCTCAGTTTGTCACCGTTTTGCCTTTTCTTTTATAATCCTGATGTTATAATATGATGCTGCATTGTACTTCTCTCGTAAGTGCTTTTAGCACTTGAACTTTTCTTACAGGAAATATGGTTACCTGGATTCATCAGCTCTTACTTTTCAAGGATTTCTTATATAAGAGTGTATGTCAGGTTAATTTATCTGGCTTCATTTCATGTAGACCAAGGTCATGAGTTTCATTTCTTTGGAGGCAGTACAGTGTTTTAAACGGAAACTAAATTTGGTCCAACAGACCTGATTTTCGATCTTGACTCCTCCAACCAACCCCCACCTCTTTCCCAGGTCAAAAGAAAAAGAGCTCCCTATTTTATCTTGACCCATGATTCATCCTCACAGTTTTATTCTAAAATCTACTGCTCATGCATTCATAAAACCCAAGATTTAACTATGGATTTACTTTTATTTTATTCAATATCAAATAAAGTACTTGGACAGATTTCTTAATTTGTATGAGCCGCAGTTGTCCCATCTTTAATTAGAGAAATTTTAAAAACTCCCACAACAGCATTGTGACATCTAACTACTGTATGTCAAGCACCAAATGCAGTGCTTGGCCCCTATTAGCTGCTGAAGAAATATTAACTAATATTAACACTTTCTTTCTCTGTGCTTGTTGTTTCCTATCTATCTGTGGGTCAGGTAGAGTGTTAAAATCAATCTGGTTCACAAAAAGAAGTATTTGGTAAAATTTTGTTTTTGTGTGCAAACTTTGCATCAGGTGACAAACACAAGCACAGCCATCTTTTCCACACAAACACGAATGCGGTCATCTTTTCCAAAATTGTAGAACAAATTAAGTTTGTGAACCGAGACAACACTGTATTTGAAAATATTTATGTGTATGTAAGAATAAATATTTACTTTGCTCCGTGAGCTTTATACAAATACAACAAAATTGCTGGAGTTTTGGAGTTTTTTTTTTTTTACACAATGCATTTTATAAATGAGGATAATAATAACCCCTACATTACAGATCTACTGCTAAAAATAAATAGGTTAATAAATGTAAAGAACTTGGTACAGTATGTTGCACAAAATTAAATCATCAGTAACAGGCAAATAGGATTTTTCAAGGACCTTGTGTTTATTTTGCTGATGAAGTACACCAAATTATAGTATGGTAGAATAGTTTTTTTTTTTAATCAGAAAGATCACATTCACAAGAGGAACAGAGGTTAAGGCAAAGAGAGAAGGAGTGGCATCCAATTAAACTGCAGAGAAGAGGACGTCTTAATTCCTGCATCAGCCTCATACAAACCTAATGACCTAGGACAAGTCAGCCTCTGTGAACCTCATCTCTTCAACCGGAATCTGCATTTGAACCAGTGCCTGACACAATGAACTCTTCATATGATGGTAGTTGTAAAAGTGATCTATGCAATATATAATGGCTTCCAAATTCAGATTCCCGTGACTTTTGGTGAGAGAACTGGTTATAATATGGTTAACACTGTAACTGCCTACCAAAAGAGCTTGCATTGAATGCTGTGAGGATGATCAAAATATCATTCCTGGGAAGTTTCATCACACTAAAATACAGGCCTTTCCCTAGTGGCATCATAGGACCAGGCATAGAAAGGTGCACAGGTGGATTTGTAATGTTTACCAGGTTGCCACTGTCACCCTCCTTTACCTTTTACACATTTATTAAATCCTAAGTCATGCAGAGATCATGATACTCCAGCAATGCTAGAACACAGTCATGCACACACATGCATGTACACACACGCATATGTACTAATGTCTGGTATATAAGTTGCTGATTCCTTTATGGCAAAATACAGCATACAAAGAATGCTCTCAGGACAGGACTGTAGAGTTAAAAGTCTTCTCCAAACTTTTTATGAATACTGTATTACACTATGCTGAAGAAACCATACAGATCAAGGTGCCTTGAGCCGGCCTCAAATACAAATACGAAACTTGTGTGATAAGACTAGCTTGGCACAAGCTTAAAACATGGTTTTATCTGTGTTTATTGTCCTCTTTTGCTAAATGTGACAGTTCTTCTCTACTCAAGAATAATTTATGAAGTTGTTATTCTATCTGGAGCAAAAACTCATTCAAGCTACACTTAGTTTAAAATCTAGTCCTCCTCATGAACCACTGAACACCAGATTCTGTCAGTCCTTTGAGTTTTTATGTTTCCCTCCACTTTCTCTTGTTCCTCTACTGAAAAAGGTCATGCCACAGTTATGCAGCTGTTCATTACCAATATGTAAGTGCTGTCACTTCCTTGGTCAAAAATATACTTTTGTGTTTACTTGCTAACCCATAATATAGTGTGAGGCTATCCTTATGGGTTGATCAGCTGCACCCCCCTTTTGTAGTAAGTTGGTTGCACCTCCCCCCCAGAATTGTTTTTGAGGTACAGCATAATTAGCACATCATCAAAAACCAATTTGGAGAACACAACAGTATTTGGCTTTCCAATCATACTTAAGAAAGGAACTGTACTGTGCCATATAAATAAAATGCTAATTTATTATATCAATCACATGGGGAAATGCACACACACAGAGGCTTGGTTGCTTTCCAATATAATGCATTCAATTAGATCCACCCTTCCTTTCCTTTTTGCAATAAAGGTGTTTGCAAAGAAGTTGGGCATAATGTTATTTAGTACACTATCTCTGTGTTATAGGAGTTGAGAAGAAAAGGAATCCTGTACCTGACCATGAAGGTTTCACAATATGGATGGGAAAATAGAATACTGTATACAATCACATAGTTGTGTTCCAGGTTCTGCCCCTTAACTACTGACCTAAGAAGATGGCACATCTGGAAAGCTGTGATTCCCTGGATTCAAGGCCCACAGATGGAATTAAAATCAAGGTTTCAACAGCTGCAAGTACTGCCCCATTAATAAACTATTTAAAGCCTTAAAATGGAACAACTCTAAATATATTTTTGGTCAGACATAACTACTCAAGTTACAAATCATTTGATAGCTCATGCACTACAAGTAAGTGTTTAGAAATGCTCTTCTCTAAGGATTTTAAAGACTATACTAAACAAAAACTTTTCCGGGATACACATAAAGTGCAGTTCTGTCCAGAACAAACGCAAGATATTACAAGGCATCTTAAGCTCCCTTATAACTCAATAACTCCAGCATGTTAAAATACATTGCAAGGGACCCATGGTATTTTATGCTACTTTATTAAAATATTCCTTAGAAAATAAATGGTATCATAACAAAATAAGGAATACTAAATAGCAATTGGAATGAAGGTGAGGGTAGATGGGAAAGCATGGATTGATTAAGTGATATATGATCTCAAATGCGAAAGGTCTTTGTAACCAAACTTACATGATTATTTTATAACAGAGTAGAAAGTGTCCTCATTTGGTTCAGTTTGCTTTCCATAGAATGTCATACAGCTAGTCAATATAGTTACACAAGGGCCAACATAAATCACGTGATTTTGTAAATAAAGGGATCTTAGTGATGATTTAGGTCAAGCATTAGCAAGTATTTCCTGTATTGGGCCAGAGAGTAAACACTATAGGCTTTGTAGTCACAGTGGCAAATTCTCAGCTCTACTGTTGAAGTTCCACAGACAGTAGAAATCAGCCAGAGATAATACACGAATAGGTGGGTGTGGTTCTCCTCAGATTATGCATTGTTCATGGAAAATGAAATTTGAATCTTGTATAATTTTTGTGCATCATGAAATACTGATTGCAGCTTTTTAAAGCATTTACAAATATCAAAATATCAAAATATCAAAACTATTGTCTACCTGCACCATACAAAAACAAGAAATGAACTTTTTTTGAGCACAGTGGTTTTAAAACACCTTTTTATAGCATATTCCTTTCTTCAAATACAATTATAGGACTTTTGAAAACTACCTTTTTACTAGGAGCTTGTTATCTTCTATTGAAATTATATAGATAGAGAAAATCAGAGGAAGATTACGCTGACCTTGGGTCACGTACAGGGGCTATTTGTTATTCCCAAAGGCCTGCTCAGACCTACCTCCTGCCTTCCCCAATGAAATGTTCCTCAGGGCACAGTTCAGAAAACATAACTATCATCAAAGTCATTCAGTTTCCTCCTCAAGGATTTGAGGCACACGAAGATGAAACAACTGTCCATAGGCATATGAATCATGTGAATCCTTCTCTCATCACACTTCATGTCAGAGATACACAGAAGATTTGTGACTGATATTGGAGGGTATTCCTCAACTAAGGAGACATCAAACTGGACTTCTCCTCTCACTAATTGCTTTCTGGTAGCAAAGAGCACAATACATGCAGGCTCTGGAGAAATCCAACTACTATCAGGGTAGAACTGCCTCCACCCATGCTTCTTGAGTTATCCTACAGTGACTTAATATCAGATAACTTCCAGCAAATGTCATTCTGCTTCCTATGGTGGTACCCTTGACATTGGGGTTAAAGCAGCTTAATATAACAGTGCCCAAAATACATCATGAATATTTGTAGTGTCATAATTCCTGAGAAACAAATAATTATTCTCATACCAAAAAAGGAGAAAATTCCCTGATCAAATGCATGCAGACTTTATTCCCCCATTAGTAATTCACAATGTACATTAGCAGATTAAAGGATCTGAGAAGACTTAGAGGAAAGAATTCTACTTAACTTTTTAAACCAGCGTTTCCCCTAATTCATTCTAAAATGAAATTGGTTTTATTATACTTTTTTTCTTTATTTTGTGCTATTTTTCTAGTCTACAACTTTCAATGAAGGGCTAAGAGCTAGTTTTATTCTCAAGCTTATTTTGTGACACTTTAAAGTTTATTAATTTCCTCAATAAATATTCACTGTGTGCTCATTGTGTGTCAAGCACTGATTCAGGCCCTTAGAATACTGTGGTAAATAAGACAGAGAAATTTTCTCCCTGCCCTCATAGAGTTTGTACTCTAGTTATGAGGGCCCACAGTAAACAGGTAAATATACGAATTCATCAATTCTACAATGATTTATTGAATATCTACTTTATGTCTGGTGTTGCTTACTCCAGGAGCTCAAGAATTACACAAATGTGACTTACACAGTAAGTGAGTAATGAAACTCATCCTTCTTAAGCTCTTTTCGTGTGCCAAGCACAATTTTATATGCTGCATATGCTGAGAAACCAAATCATCTACCTCTGCATTCAACTTGGACATTGAGTTTCCTATCCTGATCTAGCTACAGTAATGTGACTTTGCTATTCTACAATCATTCTTACTTTTTTCTGACTCTTGGCAAGGAAAGTGCCTTACTATTTTTTAATTAGGCACTTCTCAAAAAAGTAAAAACCTACCAACTTTCCAATACAGTTAAAATAGTGTGTCCTTGTTAAGTTTCTTTGAAACCTTCTCTCAATATCATGGCTTTATTGTTCTCACCAAAACTGTATCGAATTTCTTACCAAAACCTAATAAAGTCCCCTTTCAGAAAACCTTAAACCAAACTTTCAACCTCAAATTCTGCTGTGCCTCCCTCCACCAGAGGTACTCCAATATTCTGATGAGGTTTTGGCTTTTCTTGCCACAGTTACCCTACCAAGAGACTATGTTTTTGATACTTAGCTTTCTCTAATCAGTATTCTACAAGCTGAACTTCTTTAAGGAGCATGGTGTCCTTATGAGTTGGGGCATCATTATTGTTCTTTTTTATGGGTGGGAAAAATGAGGCACAGATAGTTAAAGTTACATGCCCAAAGTCTTTCAGCTAATAAGTAGTAACTTATGGAAGCCAGGTTATCCCCTTGAAGAGGTCATGATTTTACAGGGATGAGTGTTACGAACTCCAAAGTGAAGTGATGCTGAAATCACAAACTGAGTTGGATGGGTAGTTTGGAAAATCTTCTTTGAGGACATTGTAATTGAGGGAGAAGTAAATGACAGGGAAAAAGACAGATATTCCAGGACGAGGCAATCAACAAGTACAGGAATGAGACTGGCTTATCCAAGACAGAGAAAGGAGAAACATAGAGACTAAGGAGAATAGTAGAATGAGCTTAAGCATGGATACAAAGGACAGCTTATCTAGGCTCTTCCAATCTGTGTTTGAATTTTACTCTGCTTAAAGCAGGAAGTTTTCCATGGATTATAAGCAGAGATGTGAAGAGTTATTTTAAATTGACAATGTTTATGAAACATAATAGTTTCCCCCCATAAAACTGCAAACGGTCATACTTTTTTGTCTTTATGTTAAACAAAACTTATTCTAAGCAGAAGTAACCTTGATCTTTGGTCCAGAAAACATTTGCTCTTAATACATTACCTGTGAGAAGACTACTCCCAGATCATTGGCTTATAGTGCACCAAATCCAAAGCTACTAATTCAAGTGTTCCCAACAATCAAATGCATGTAAAAAAAATCTGTCCAATCTCAATCAAACCCTACCTAGCCTAAGCCACCTTAAAATTACCCAGCCTAAGCCCTAAAAATATAATACTCTTCTTATTTTCCCATTTTCAAAATCTTTCTAAGATCATGTGGAGTTATTTTTTCCCTCAGAGCAGCACATTCCAAAACAAGTTCACATGATTGACAAACTGTGTACACAATGGACAAAAGGGCAGAGAAGTGAACAGAAAGCAGCAAGGAAACTACTGAAGGAGGTCTACAGAGATGTGGGGTAGACTAATGTGGGAGCAACAAGTAAAAGAAGTGTTTACATTCAGAATATATTTTGCTATTAGAACCCTGGAAGCTTATATAACTATAGGATGCAGAAGTTTAGGGAATGATAAGAATAGAAGAATGGTACCTATGATATTTTTTACTTTTATTTTTGAAAACAATCATTATTTTTAATCTAGACACCCATGATAATGATAGTTCCACATACTAAGTGGAGAAGCCGAAGGAGGTTGGTCAAGTCTCAGAATGGAGGGATAAACAAAAATTCTGTTTTAGACCTGTTAAATTTGAAGGGTCAGCTAGCCATCAATTGGAGCTATCAAACAGGCATTTGGAATTATAGTACTATGGAAATATCACAGTCATTCAGTTTAGAATTCAGCCAACTTGGGTATTTTTCAAGGGTACCAGGGAACTAAGAGAAGCAAGAAGTGAGAGATAAATTTGCAAGGGCCATGTAAAGGCAGCTAAATGTTATTTTTATGTTTGAGCAAATGTGATCTTTGGGATATGAAATGGAAAGATCTGAGAATAAAAATTATGGAACGAAAAGAGTAACAGTTGGGAATACATATAGTGCTGGTGACAAATTGAAATTGCTACTAAGAAGTGCTCTAAAAGTATTACTTGTAGGATTTTCTCTTTATATCCATCTGACTTGTTTCTGTCCCACAGAGGAGAAAATCACCAATTTATCGCTTTCAATGAGCACATGTATATTCAGAATTGCTACACTGCTCTGCTCTTTAGAAAGATAAAATATACAGCATTCCATTGAGTAAATCTACAACTGAAATTATTTTTGAAATAATAAGCTCTGTGCTGTGGCTGTGCTATCATCTGGAGTTAATTAAAATGTAACCATATATTAGCAATAAAATGATGTAGGGCCAGGGATATAGCTCAGTGGCACAGCCCTTGCCTGGCAAATGCGAGGTCATGAGTTCAATTCCTGGCACCAAAAAATCAAATAACATAATGTAAATGAACTAATATGTTTAGAAATAACTTAAATTTTGGATTTTCACTCATATTACTTGTGTGACTAGGTGAAGATTCTTTAAAAATCATTGCTATAATAATTTTAAATGCAATATATACAGATTATATACATTTGTGAAAGCCATTTTAAGAGATATAATGCTTTACAAAGTCTACAAAGACTCAGTTAATGAAAATTTCAGAATATACCTTACAAACACCAGTTAGAAGAGGAATCAATGATTCTACAAATAATATAGTTATCATACTTTAAATCGTATTGCTTAAAGTCTCTAAGATCTACAAAGAAAAAATTGAACATTGATTTGCATTGGAACATTATGACTTTATTCCTTTCTCTATTTCCAAAGTTCTGTGATGTTTTTTCCTAAATTCCTCTTCCTGCTTCCAGTTTCTCCTTGCAGTAATGCACCATGCACATGGAGCCTGGAATTAAATTTCCTGGAAAGTAATATATTCATTAAATGTCTCTTTAAGTCTTCAATGGCGCCTCACTACCTATATAGCATAAAATCTAAAATATAAGCTGATACTTGAGGCCCTCTGTTATCCAGGCAGTCCTCTCACTGTTTCTCCTATTACGTCCAAGTTTATCTCTTTAAGTACCTCTGAATAGAACTTCCCACTTCTACCACCCATTTTACCCACAATTTTCTCCCCAAGGAGATACTACCATCCTCTAAAACAAAGTCTTTGCTGTCCTTCTCAACATAAAATAACCCCTTTTTGCTTTCAGCTTTTACTTACTACATAACCAATGCATTTCATATTTTATGGATGAGTATGAAAATGAAGAAGAAATATAAATTATGCTTAACTAAACCTAGACCCTAAAACTGCTATCCACATTCTACAGTCATAACTTGGTCTCCTCCGAATAAAACTGTGAGCAGTTAAAGGGCAAAAATCTTACTGATTTTGGTAATGTCCACAAAATTTTGTTGCAGCTTGAACTTAACAAGATTTCAAGGATGGTCTTCTTTGGAATTTGCCAAAAGTTTTCTATTTTTTTTTTCAGTTTAAGAAAATCGAGATGAGCATGAAAGTACAGTGAAGCTCATTAGTCGAGATTATGCAGGCAGACAAGCCGCTGCTCTCACTGCTTCTCTCATCTAGGAAACCTCAGTCAATTATAGTCAATTAACAGACATGTCAGCTGAGTCAAGGACCTTGGGTAGGGTGCAAATCAATAGGCCTGACAAAGCTAGAGGCCTCAACTAATATCCGCTTATAATTCCTGGAGTCTTTCAGGGTCTAAATTTTCATCTCCCTTCCAGAATCAGGTGAATTGAAAAAAAAAAGAGAGAGAGAGAGATCATGAGAGTATTTCTATGTGAGAAAGGGTGTTGACTACTAGATGGTTAAGAGCTCAGTGACAAGAAAGGACCTGACAAACTCAATGGCAAAAACTGAAGAGATGTATCTTCAAGTATGAACAGCTGTGAATCAGCAACAAACTTAAGTATTGCTGTCTTCCATAGACCTGTAAGCCAGAAAAACATAGTACAAACAAAGGCAACTAGCAGAAAAATTATTTTATGAATAAGAAAATATACTATCTTTTCCTTTCCACCCTTGGAAATAGGAGATTTTCTGGCGTGACTAGCAATAAGCTACTTTGATCCCCATTTTCCATGATAGAGCACAGATCTCTAAATTCTAGAGAACTGAGAATGGCTGTCAGGATTTTGTTTTGGTGAGAATGTGTTTGTAAGCTCTGAAGCAAAGCGGAATTATTTGGCACAACACATAAAATTTTAGAAGCTATGTGGGAAAGAGATAAAGAGGAATGAGACAGCTGGAAGCTGAAGAGAGGGATTTAGGAAAGGAAAGCGGGCAGATGTAAAGAAAATTTTAATTTTGTTTTTTATCAAGTGGTGTGTGAGGTAAATCCTTCCCTTGATCTCATTTCCAAACATTCAGTAACATTGGTTTCACTGAAGTTTTTTTTTTTTTTTTCACTTAGTTACTTTTAATTAAGTTTCCCTGGGTGGGAGCAAGAAAGTGCTTCGCAAATTCTCAAGGGAGATCACAGGAGTGCCACATTTAAAATACAGAATGGTAGTGTAACACAGCCTCCGGAATGATTCTCAATGATATTCATTTCCTGGTTTTCATGTCCTTCTAAATCTTCTCATCCATGGAGTAGGGTTGATTTTATAACTAATAGGATATTGTGGACATGATGGTATGTGATTCCAAAGCTAAGTCACAAAAATACACCGTGGTTTTCCACTTGCTCTCTCTTGAAACACTCACTCTAAGGGAAACCAACTTCCATTTTGTAAGGATTCTCAAGCAGTCCCACACTGAGGAAAAACACTGTGGTTTGCTACCAGTAGCAGCAATAATTTGACAATGATTTGAGAGAGTCGCCTTACTGGGAATGCCTCTGGTTCCGGTCAAGACTTAGAAAACTGCAATTCTAGCCAACATCTTGATGGCAGCCTCATGTGACACACCAAGATGGACCTACCTAGGTAAACTGCTCCTGTCACCCCAGTTTACATAAACAAAGGATGATAAAGTTTTGCTAAGTTTTGAATTAATCTGTTTTATATCTATAGGTGAATAATACCAGTGGCTTTCTATCATTGCACTGATTTCATTTCTGCACGTAAAAGTTCATATTTAGTTTACTGGAATGAATGAGAATTTTGCATTTATAATCAGTTCCACTATTCAGACTTAGGTGCAAAATTTATAAATGTTTCTGTGATAGTTAATTTTCATGTCAATTTGAATAATAAATGCCCAGTTAAGTGGCTTAGCATTGTCCGGGATGTGACTGAGTAATGGTCTTACTGAAGAGGGAAGACCCATCCTGGCACTAACCAATACAATTATAGCCTGCGTGGAACAAAAAAATAAAAGAGGAGGGGAAAGAAAAAGGTAAGCTCACTTCTGTTTCTTTGGAGGAGCTCCGGTCTTTACCATCGCTTTTGGAAGTGTGTCTCCAGGCTTCCAATGCAGGCTCTTCAGCTTTCCAGCACAGATGCTGCAGCCTTCTGATGTGAGCAAGACGGAAGCCATCTCATGCTTCTGTCTGGTTTTAAACTTACTTTCTGAGTTTAAACTGGCTAGTGACCTGTGTGATAACCATACAACCTACGTGCCTGGGTGATAACTTGTGTGATACCTATATAGTGTGATAACCATATGGCCTGTGTGCCAAACTTACTTTGTGAACTCCTTTTGAGAAACCTATGAAACACACATTTTCTAAAAAATATGTTGTTAGCATAAAAAAAAACATTTTTTACCACTATAAGATTAACATATGTTGTTTGTACCAAACTCCCTATGGCATAAAAGACGGACCCTCCGGCTGCTCTTTGGCTCAGTCTGAAGCTGCCTCTCGAGTTCTGAAACTGTCTGTGACCATCGCTCTGTCTAGCCAGAACACACAGTTTGGCTTCCAGGCTGTATGAGTCTCTGGATTGCTGTGAGTTCCACTGCTGCCCCCCACCACTCTGTTCACACGGTGTGTTAGCTGAGTGGAAGGAAGATCCTGCACCATTGGTGCTGCATCCAGCTTCCAGTTTATGCTGTGAGCACGCTCCCCTTTGTCTTGCTGTGAACATGATAAATGTTAAGTAAACCATTGCATTTGGGAAACTGCTTGACTCTTAGGATCTTTGTTTGCAGACACACAGCCTCCTTCTGGCTCCCATGAGTCCCAGGATGGCCTAATTCAGAGGGCCTGTGGGCCTCTGGATAGTGGCCTCTATGTCTGCTTGTGACAGTCTTCCAACAGAAACCCTTTCGCTTCCTGCTACAGATTCCAAAAGGACTCGGGAGGGAGCTCCAGGTCTTCCACGTTCAACTGGCTCCTTCACATTTCCAGTGAGTAGAGATCGGCCCTTCGGCATTGTTCCACACCTGCCTCTGCAGGCAGCCATTGTAAGCTTACCTTGTAAATTATATATAATTAAATCTGTTACTCAAGTGAACACGGACTGATCCAGTTTCCTAAGCCTAAATTTCTTCATAACCAAAATGAGGCTTTTAATGGTTAATAAGATGGTAAATTATATAAACCATTGGATATATGGCTTAGAACATAGTACATTAATAAATGCTACTACTACGACAGTAATTCTTCATATTTTTGCATTATTATCTGAAACCCTTTATGGCAAAATGAAGTTTTAACTCACAAAATGCAATATTCAATTCAGGTAGGTACTATAATATTTGCGCACTATGCTCTTATTAAATCAATTTACCTTACTGGCACCTGATAACGCTCAGATGGTCTTTCTATATTCCTGATTCATAAAACGTTAGGAGCTATGAAAATTGAATTGAGCACAATTAGTGATCTGCTCTGGTTTCCTTTACTAGTGCTATATTCCATCCCATAATTATTCTGTGCTATAACAAAGGCTTACATTTGCAACCTCTGAGAAATGACCTTGGCTACTGCAGCCTTCACACCCTAACTTAGAACCAGAAGTTCCTGAGAGATTTTGTTCTTTGGGGCAGCCTTAGCCCATGACTCATTGGTTCTGGATTACAAAATATTACAGAGTTCCCTTGCCTTGAAACAAGACAAACTCACATGTGCAATTTATGCTCCAGAATTCACCAAAAGATCAAGGAGAGTATAGGACTTCACCTAAAATAAAACCCTTGCTTAGCTTCTTCCTCTGTACTATTCTGCTTCCTCCACCCCGACTGGTGTTTCTTGCAGTATTTCCTTAATATATTACTCTCAATGGAACCCTTGGTTCAAGGTCTGATTCTGAGAGTCCAAGTTACGACAAAGAAGTTGAGCAGTGCCCGCCATCTCATAGATACTTTAATTTTCTGTCTTTAGTAACAAATGTAATCAAGCAGCCTATTCAGCTGTTGGTCTGATTATTTGGAAATTAGCTTAGAGTATAGGAGTGTCTTATTTTTTAAAATTTCAAAATTACTAGAAATGCTAACCTAGATGAAGGTCAGGTAATTGAATTGGAAATAACATCGGTGAGAGTAATATTGTTTCTAGTTAAATTCAAATTACACACACCAGGGCTAAACTGTGTAATGCAAATAACATACTCAGTGATAATACAGGGACTAATGAATGACTATATAAGCAATAATGCCTTTTATACGATTCTGAGATTTCTCCTCAACTGAATTACAAACTCTGAATCACTCATTGTTCCCAAGGGGAGAATAGGAAGAAGATTAATACGTAATGAGCACTCATTTCATGCCAGCCACATGTTGAAGTGTTTTATATATTTTCAATCTTCATATTCATGCTTTTACGGAAAGGAATCCTACTTTACAGGGGAAAAAATTAAGGGTCAGGATGTTTAAGAAACTGGGTCTGGTTACACAGCCAGTAATCAGAGGACAGATTCAAGGCTCTATCTGTGTGCTTACAGAAATCGTACTCTTCCTACTCATGGTGATCTGATGTCAATAAGAAAAATGTTGATATAATTAAGTTGTAACAGCACAACACAATTTTCAGTGAGTCTAATTCCTGGAGACCTCCCCTTAGTGTCTATTTGAGATATATATACTTTCCACGTTCTGCCCATGTATCTGATATCTTATAGAATCAGTGCCTTATCAGGTAATAAATTATTAATATACTACGAAGTACATTTGTAGTACTTTATAAAATATGTTCACATCCAGATTAATCTTACGCTTAGAAATAGCATCTAAATACATTAAATTTTCAGCTCTCATTCAGAATAATACCATTTTCAAGTCCTGTGTAGATTATTTAATAATTGAAATGAAATTATGTGCAAAATCAAACATTCTATTGCACATATATTTGTATTATTATCCAAATTGTTTGCTTTTAAACTCATTAATAGATATACTTCCTCAGTGCCGAATTTACATTTAATAGGCCTACAGGTGCAACTAATAAGAGAATAGGTAATATGGGAAAATCAAGATAACACAGGGTAGGTTTTTCATTTGAGAGATGAAACATGAAAATGCCCTTCGGAAGCCAAGGCGAGTTTGAGTTATATTGATGGAATACTCAGTTCAATTCACTTGACTACTCTGCTTGCTCTGTTGCATTCCCTGGCTCATGAAGATTCATTCCATTTCTGCTAAGCCAAATATCTATCTTTAGCTTATTTCAGAAACACAATTCTAGACTAGGCATAAAATTTCACAATGTACACCAAAAATGTCTTACTGAAGGGCTGGGTTTGGTGACACATGCTTATAATTCTAGTCTCTGGGAAGCTGAGGCAGGAGGATCTCAAGCTGAAGGCCAGCCTAGGCAACATAGTGATTTTGTGAGATCCTTTATAAAAGGGTATCGACCTGGGAATGCAGCTCAGTGTGACTGCCCTGAGATCAATCTCAAGCACCCCCCGCCACACACACACATACTTAATGACAAGAAAGTGATGTAGAAGTTACAAATCTCCCCCTTCCTCTGCAGGATTTTTGCTTAAAAGTTATCAAATCATTGACCTGGAATCTTGCTCCCCTCTTGCCTTGTAATGTGTTGTCTTCTGCTCTGGTTAAATAGAGTAAATACCAGTTACCTGCCAAAAATAATATTCCAAGATACATACAAGAAGAACCCTGTCTATTAACTCTTCAACTAAATACTTTCCTAACATTTACATGACTTTAATGCACATTTTTCAAAAATATGAGTTAGGAGATGAATACTGAAATTATAACCTGGTAATGAGAAGACAAAGCCTTTCAACATGTGTTTCATAAAATTAATCATCAACCAAACGTGATGAAAATATTTGCACAAGCTAATTGTTTGTCCAAGGTTCATCACTTGACATTCACAAAGACAGCTCAAGAATGCATTTATACAGAAAAAAAGGGAGCAAACACATGCTTTTTTCAACAAATATTGTTGATTTTTCAATCAGATAGTCTTTTTTTCCTGCAAATACCCAATGTCTTATTGACTTGACATTTTTAAATGTGATGTTCTAAGAAAAAAGCAAGTTCAGATTAATTTCAAGCATGCTATGAATATCTTATTGAAGATATCAAACAATGCATGGATACCTCTTGTACACTGGTTCACACTGACAGCGTACCTTTTTTGCACAGTTGACTATGATAAACAGTCATAGTCTCGTGACTATTACATCTGACATAGTCTTATATAACCTCCATGTAACCCTATCTCTTTTGGTTATGTGAAGCTTACTTTTTGTTGGGTGTGGAGCAGAGAACACATATTAAATACTTAGTGGGAGTTACTAAACTGAAAATATTATAGATGAATAATATATAGGGTGATTGAAAGGCTAGTTTACATCTGGTTAGACAGGAAATATGTATCTGAAGACTTTTAATTAAAGTTTAAATTTGAGGCCTGCTCATTTATAAGATTTAAGGGAAGATATCTCCTAGCAAAGGGACTGCAAATTGGAAAGGACTGTGACTATAACAGGAAGAGAAAGAGACCTGTGTAATTGTGCCATGAGAAATAAGGAGACCATGGTATGAGACAAGACTTTTTCTTGGCCTAATTTTAACCTGACATACCCATTCCTTATATATTCTATCCTGTGCTTGTTTTAAGACAATTTTGTCTTTATATTTTCTAAGAAGATGGTGTAAGAATGTCTAAGAGGGAGGCCTATTTTGTCTTTAAATTTTCTAATAAGTAGGGCTTTTTATTTATACTATAGCTTCAAAGACTTTTGTCTCATTATTGAGATTCTTAGTATAGTAAGCATAATTTGTTTGTAACCAAATTCACGTGTTACCTTCTTTTTAACAAACCTTTGATTTTTGGTGTAGGGTATATATATCCTATATATCCTCAGTTAAGTGTATTCCCTTTCTCAGAATTATTTTCAGCTAGAGGCAGTGACTGAGCTAGTTCTAATCATATATATATATATATATATATATATATATATATATATATATATAAAATATATATAAATGTATGCCTAACATTATATAGCATTTGGGAAAAACCTTTAAAAACGATAAGACTTGACCCAGACAATTCATTTTTGCTCACTCCTTTATCCCTTTTTCCTGCCCTGAACATGACTATGATTTCCAGAAGTACATTGCAATCATGGCAATGAAAGCTACACACCAGCCATGGAACAACAAAAGCAAAGATTGGTCTTGAGTCCATGATGCAATCATTATACTTCTGGACTTCTTGCCTCTTTGTTCTTTATGCTTGAAGAGAGAAAAAAAATTATGTACTTTAACTATTATTAGTCAAGGGAAAAAAGACACAACAGCCTATTTTTGAGAGAATTTACAATGCCATGAGGTAGGCCATGCGCAACAACAACAACAACAACAAATCCAAATGAACATAGATCAAATTGAGTGTAAGTTTAGAAGATCCTAACTTCTATGATGATATTCAGAGTCTGTGCTGGTTTTCTCACCCTGCTTATAATTCACAGTAATCAATCAATCAATATTAGAAACTGAATTAAAAAGAAAATACTTAATGACTAATGAAATTTGGGATTATTCACAAAGTTTTTGTATATAATGTAAGCTTTGAAAGAAATGTAGATGGCATATAGCTAAAAGAAAGATGACATTGCGTGGATTTAACAACTGCATAAAAGCAAGAGAGTTAAATAGTAAAATTAAAAATTGGTTTTAATTTTGAACATATTTTGCTTTAGTGGCCCTACAAACATTTGGTCATATTAAGGACCTATGACAGTTGGAAGAGTTTTTTTTTAACTCCCATGGACTCTTCCACTATTTTGGAGTGTTCCGTGCATATGCTTTCCTGGCATCCGTTGCCCAAAAGCACTTATTGCAGCCTGTAATTGTGTGCTTACTTGTTTGTTTCATTTTATTGCTCCTACCAGACAACTACTGAACCCTTTTTTGTATCTTCTTGGCTCGCCTTTGTACCCCAGTTATCAAGTCAAAAACCACCTTTGTGTAGGTGTAGCCTGTAAGTGCCTTTCAGTTATATCATTGCTTTCTCTGCTGTCACTTAGTGGGAGAGTGTGGGGAGTCAGCTGACCCAACGCTGAAAGTGGACAAACAAAAGGGTAAATAACATTGGAGCAGCACCCAACCAATGGAAAACAGAATCAAGGGGTGATGGAGCAGCAGGTGTCCACAATTGACAAACCATCGATATGTTCTTTTTGGCTTTTTGGAAGGCTCTTGATGAGACTGAAACTCGCTCAATGATATACCCTTCCTTCTTTGTCTCAATTTTCTATTACTTGCTTTCTACTCCTGATTCTTGGGTTGCTTTTCCCAAATGAATTTGCAACTAAACTCTTGTTTCAACCATGTTTGGTGCAATCTAAACTAAAACACTATCTCACCCACAGGAACGTAAGCTCCACGATAGAAGGGACTATGTTTGGCTTCTTCGCCATTAGGAGAGAATAGGCACTTCCCAAACACTTATGAATAAATTCATTCATACAAGCACCAATGATCTCACACACACACACACACACACACACACACGCACAATACTTCCATCTATATTTCCATTAAGAACTTATTCATATTTAAATATCAATTTATAATGCAACTCCCATAGATCTGAAATCACTCTCTTAGCCTAGTACAATTTGTCAGAAAATATTTTTATCTCCTCTACAATTCCTAAAAGAGATCAGTTGCAGTAGATTTAGTGGAAATATGAATTGAGAAAAGATGAAGAATGGAAAACGAGGCAGGAAATGGATACGGGGAAACTTTCAGGACTGTGATAAAGTAGCTGCTACAGCTCATAGGGTGAGAAAGCCTTCCCAGAAGTACCTGGGAACCAACAGGGCCATAGGAACAAAAAGGCTTATAAATTTGTGCATTACCAGTTTTTGCCTTTTTGTTTAGCCCAGCTCTAATGATAGACAATTATCTTTTTGATGATCAAATAAGCACTGGAAAGAAACTGATCAGAAGTGTCCTGATTGCACTGTTGTGAAAACTACTCCAGTGAAACAATGATAAAGTGTGAATTAGGGTTTAGGGAAAGGAAATAGATGCTATCTGGGAAGAAAGCTAGGGGAAACTGCAACAAAAATAAAGCAAAGATTAGCAGGAGAATGAGGGCAAAGTAAATGAAAAAGTAGGTCTATCACTGACTGCAAATCAGCAATGACAAGGAAGATTAAAAAGTATGCCTTGAAATCAATTTTTATTACTCTACCCTTTCAGTTTCTTGTACCATTATTACCTTTTTAAAATGTCCTTACCATGGCTCTCTTCTACAACAATAATTTCCTTAGAATTAACAAGCTGAATTTTGTCTGTTTTTAAACACATCAGATAACCGAAAAAAAAATCAGGAAGCAATTTGCTGAGGAGAAGAATAAAGTTTATGTGTAACAGTAAAATAATAATTTGCCATGATTGCTCAAGCCTGCCACAAGTTGAATAGAATGACTGTAAAGAAAGCAGTTTCACAAATTTAAAAAGCTTCTCTTTGCCATGTGTGCCTGTCGTTAAAGGACTCGTTGACATTTGTTCATTTGATTTCCAGGTGGTGTTTCCATAATGGATCAGGAATGGAACCTGATCTGGGAATATGAATGTAGGTTTAGCCCTTGAACACAGTGGTGCAGAGCATATTCTGTTGTGCCCCAGTAATTCTGATTATTAGATATTACCCATTTCAGTAGACAGCATCTACCACTCATTCTCTCTAGACAAATAATACCAACTTCTAGCTGTTAAACTGGAAAATAAATTCACTCTTCTTTGTGGCCCCAAATTATACTTGTGTGTTTTAGCACATTTCATGTATTGTTGTGATTATTTACTCATGTACCACTTAAATAGATTATGGTGACGCAGAATAAGGTCTCAGAATCAATCTTTTGCTCAAGCACCTACAATCATGACTACTCAGTAAGCCGCTTGAAAATGTGATTGCCTTCATTAACTACAGTAAGGTTTCCATCATTGTAGGTTTCATGCAGGATTACACAATGGAATTACTAAAGTCCTTTCAACTCCCAAACTTTGCATGTCTATACTTAAGCAAAGTCAAGAAGCAAGGCTACACACTCTGCATCAATTTCTCTTTTCCACAGAATTAATTCTGCTCCTTTCCTATTTTGTGTGATACGCAAAGCATGCTCGTGATGTACACTCACTAAATGTGTGTCATGTAGAATTTTTTTCTCATTGGCAAAATAACTTTTCTCATAGTGTTCTAGCTATTTAGTAATTTCATGTAAAACATTTTGATCTTGTAAATTGAAAGTATTGTTTAATAAAACATTTAGTTGGTTGGTCTTTTGCAAGGATAAAATATCACCAAATGTAGAAGTAGCTATCAAGGACCTCCAATAATCTTTAATAACTTACACAATAAGAATTTTTTAGCCTTTAATCCCAGTACTCGGGAGGCTGAGGTAGGAGGAGCATTGTGAGGTCGAGGCCGGCCTGAGCTACACAGTGCGACCCTGCCTCAAAAAACCAGGGCTGGGAGTTTGGCTCAGTGACTTAAGCACCTATCTGACAGGTATGAGGTTGTGAGTTCAATCCCTGGTGCCGCAGAATTTTTTAAAAGTTAAAGTTTTGTTATACCATATAACACAAGACTAAAGCCTATCTGACACTTCATAAAACAGAAGAACAAATAGCAGTATCAGCCGTAATGGTCTGTTTGTATAACTATGAATTCAGGGAGTGGTGTGTCTGTGTTCCAGCATACAGTATTCATTTTGTACAGTTGTGATGCAAAAGTAAGCATGTACTCTACAAATTTTTGTGTAGTTTGATGCGTTTAACTTGCAGTTATTTTATTGTGATGAAAACAGTACTGCAGTTCATACTTGGAAGTAAAATTGTACACTAAAGTATTTAAAAGGCTCATCTCCTTGAAGCTCATCTTCTTAAGACTTCAGTATTTCTTATTCTTGTGAAGACCTATGATTCCTAAATAATCTTTTCTGTGGTGCACTTTTCTTCATAAACATGAAGGATCAATATTTCCTGTATGTGAAAGCAACTGCTCCCAGAAAGGAAATTACTTGAGACAGCTATGTCATGGGAGAAGTTTAAGTACATGCAGTAGATGGAAAAAGAAAAAAACAAACAAACGAGCACTTCTTCATCCCTCCCTGCAGCCATAATCTGTCACTAAAGAGGCAGAGTTAGTTCCCTTTTCATTGAAACTACACTGATTTCGTGTTTTATTTTGGCCAATAGTTTCCAACAGAAGTCATAATATGTACCTACTGCATTATGAGATAAGTTAGCCAGCTGACACCCCGCCAACTTCCCATATGTGAGTAAAATCATGGACTTTTTTTTCTTTCTTTTTTTGTTATACTCAGTGTTGAACCCAGGATACTTGCACTCAGCTACATCCCCAGTCTATTTTTTTTTAACTTTTTTATTTCAAAACAGAGTCTCACTGGTAACTAAATCACCTAGGTTGGACTGAAACTTGCAATCTGCCTGCCTCAGCTTCCCACAGTGCTATAATTGTAGTCGCTTGCTACCACATCCAAGTATAAAACCATTTGAGACTAACTAGCCCCCAGCCAAACTGTCCCTGTCCATAGGCACATGCCCAAGCCCCAGTGCAATCAACTTAGCCTAGTATAAACCAAGCACCTCCCAGAGTAGTCAGTTTATGATTTAATCCATTCGATCATGTGCTGGTTTGTTATACAATAAGACACAATAATAGCTAAACTTGTGAATGACAGTTGTCAGAAATAGGATTGCTTAAAATAAGCCACACAGCACACGATATGACCCAGTAAATACGAGTGTTAAGAGAGTCAAGTGCCAAAATTCAACAGCAAATCTGAATTTTTCAAATATTCACCTGATCCTAGAAATTAAGTGTAATTGACATGGCTATTCATAAAAAAAGCAGTTAACATAAAATTATTATAGGCAAGGAAATGATGGAAAGTCTGAAGTGCCAGCAGCAAAATGATTGGTAGAAAAGAGGAATCACTGAAGCTGTGATTGTCGCCTGATAAATATTGATTAAGGAAAATGGAAACTAAAAGTGTAAAAAGCACAGATTGAGCAAAGGTGTTGACTGTGGGCCGTGCTCCCACACCAGAGATTATTGCTCACTTCTTAGCACTGTAGTCAAGATGAAAATGGCAGATTCTGTAAAGCTGTTAAAGCAATGTCTTAATGTTTTAGCTTCCTAAGCAGTGAGAGCTTTCTATTTAAATTTCTATCCCTCAGAAAAGCTGCATCAGCGAGCAGATTTCAGTAAACTTGCAGTCTTGAATTCACTTTCCACCCTTTCACTTTGTCCTTTAAAACTGGAGTTTTCAGATCTTACGATTGTAAGTCTTCAGTCTACCTTAGTTAACTGTTTATGTTTATCACTAGATTGAACAGTCAGGGTCATTTTCTTTAACATTTGCTTTACCATCCCTACCTTCTTTCTTAATTCTGTTAAAGGGAGTCATGAACCTAGAACTGTTTAAAATGCACAGTTTAGAAATCCTTTGATGTAGGAACAATTCATTACCCAAACCACATAGCTGCCAACTTCTAATTTTTCATCATTGTTCTATGTTTTGATTTGGGAAGGTACAAAGTTAAGAGAACATGAGTGATACCGAGCAGTGGTAAAGTAAAGCATCTCTTGACAACAGATAGTCAAAATTGCGATCTTCAGCCTGTTCATTGATCTACCTTACGTCATTTTATTAAGTTATTCTGTAAATCCAGAAACCAAGTGATGGGAGAAGTCATCAATGAAAAATTGTTTTTATACTTTGAAAAGTCTTATGTTAGAGATTGCTGGTCCTTGCTTTAGGCCACTTCATCCTTTCCAAGGGAAAAGAGTATTTGTTATTTTCAAAATAGTCACTCAGATTACACGACACAATTAGCAACAATTTCAAAGATAATGATATGCAATGTAGGGACCATTGTTAATTTCTTATCATCTTGATTTGAAATACTATAGCATTTTTATTGTTGAGCTTTTATTGTTTTATTTTCTTTTAATCTCTTTAAAATAAAAACGAGTATTTGTACATCTGTGGCAGCCGCGGAGAAGGTAGTTAATTTTGACATCCATCACAGTAATTCTATTCTGAGCTGCCCCTTGCAGGCTTACATACAACAAGAGACGGTCTTAGGGATAAGGAAGAAAATCAGGCCTTAAAGAATTACAGAGGCTGACAAAGAGAAAAGGGTGGAAAGAGCAGGAGTGGGAGCTAATGTCCCTTGAGAGTCAACACAACTCAGTGAACATTCATTCACTTAAAAACAAAAGAGAAAGTAAGTTGAAGAAGATTCTAAAGCACATTGACATTTGTTAAATTTTGCTGTTGAGATGGTTTTGTCATTTTTCTATCTTTTATTTATGTTTGGATAGTTCATAATAGTGCAAGCATCATAAAAAGAAACAAGATGTACTGGAAGGATCTGTTGTCCCACAACAGATCTAGCTGCCTCCTAGGAGATATTTCATGATAGTACAGAAAGAGATAATCTGTGTAGATAGCTAGACCTTTTTCCTGGCCTACTTCTGAGTGTCCGCTCTCAGTGAGATTTAGAAAGAGACCTTTATCTGGCAGCATAGTGAGTCTCCTAATGCTAACATATCTTCTCTATCTTCTTTGGTGTAGGTCTGTTTCCCCAAGGAATGGGTACAAGAGAAATAAATTACAATAGAAACATCTATAAGAAGCGAAGGGAACAATCCCAGTTTCTCTACTCAATATAGTTGTAATCCGGATGAAATAGATTTCCTTATTATCACCATGATAAGCTTGCTAGGATGGCTAACTGGAATTTAAATTAATCAAAGGCATAAAGCAGCTTGGGTAAAAATCACATTTTGATTACTTCCCTTGGGCTCTTAGTCTACTGTATTTTATTTGTTTGTCCCTTGGAAAATGATCATATCATAAGTCTGGATATTTGGTCTCCTTGTCCCTAAAGGATTTCTTCCTATGACCTCATTGCCTGGGTGCCAGGCACACCTGGATCTCTGCCCAGTTGGCTGTGTGTTATTGCTTATGGAGGACAGACAAGTTAGCAGCAGAGGGCTGCCCTTCTCATGTGTCTGCTAAACACAAAAGGGCAGGTGAGGAGCATACAGTTTGGTGAGCAAGAAGCCGTCTGCTTTACAAATATGTAGTTTGAAGCATTGGAAGGAACAAGGGCCCAGTAGGTGGCTGATCTGCTGCCTCTCTACTCTGTGTGGGCCCTTAAATCCTTTCCTTTGAGCTCCCTAATATAGCTCTTCTAAGGGATAACTATTTAAATAGAAAGCTCCCACTGTTTGGCAAGTCAAAAAGCATCAGTTCACTGTTCTAACAGCTCTACAGCAGCTCTGAAAACAGAAGAGATGGGTGAGCAGGAATCCCGAAAATAGTCTATTTGATCTACCAGAAGTCACTTACTTACAGTGCTGCAATTGAGAAGGGAAAAGCCTTTCCTCTGGCCACTCCTTTTCATCATTAATATCCTCAGAGATATCCAAGTAACAGGTTGCCTTGCAGGGACTGCGTTTTGCTCACATGCAAGTAGTACTTCCCCATGATGCCCTCCTATAATTCAGGGCATTTGTATTTAAGTACTATGCAAGGTTCTACAGAGAAAATGAGAAACTTCACCTCACTCATGGCAACTTAGTTATTCTAAAGAAAGGTGCAAAAACACACAAGAACAGGTCTTTAAATATGTACTGTTAGAATTAATATTTACAAACTAACTAAATATTAGCTGTTGGACTCGATTCATTGAGGATGTTAAAAGAAATGTAGGGAATTAGAAAAAACAGCATATATAAAACAGCTAATGTATAATAAAACAACAACACAGTTCATTATTCTGTTCTGTTATAGAGTATAAATTCAGGGTTCAGATAAAGAAGAGGGCAAATAGATTTAAACTGGACAGAGTTGATAGCAGAGAATTTCAAATTCAATGTGAGTTCAGAGAAAAGGTTCAGTGAGATGAAAATAGGTCTAATGGTGGGAATTCAAAGGGATAAGGGGAAAAGGGTATAACCGACTGGCACAGAGGATGAAATGAATTTGATTTGTAGAGTGCATGTGTGTCTGCTGAATAGTTCGACAAAGCACGAGTGAAGCTTGATATCACTTGAGGGTCAATACAACTCAGTTATATTTTGTATAATGAAGTCTTTAATGACATCAAAAGGGCTTTCAGCAAAGGTGATGTGGGAAATAAACAGACACTGTCAAGTTTGGGGAGTATTTTCATCTTTAGATAAATAAAATGGATAATTGGAAAGCGCAGAAATCAAACATGTCACATTGTAAATGATTTAAAGTGATTTTTTGATTTGTCACAAATATACTAATGAAAGAAAAAAGAGAACCAATCTATCTCTAATCCTACCATAAATATACACAGTCAACTAAAAACCAAGGATGACAAAGTTGAGGATAGCGAAAAGCAAGGACAAGGAGTAACCAACATCTATGCATCTGAAAAAGTTGACCTTATTTTTTAAACGCTTCCTAAAATATATATGTTCAAATGGCTTTCTTTCCCTTACACAGTTGAAGGGAAATAGCTTAAACCCATAACTTTGTGGTAACAGGGCATCACAGCAAGAAATAACAGAAGTACCAAATGTTCCCAGTGCTGCTTGACACTGAGGAATTTCTAAAATGCAGCCTCAAAGGCTTTCTTTTTTCCTTCTTTTTTTCTTTTTTGCTTTGCACATCTTGTTAACTTAAAGGACATGTAAAATCACTCCAACAACTGGTAAATGATCCATGACAAGGAAAGAGATGTATATTGAGGACTTGTTTGAACTCACGACTCTGCAACTGCTGCTCTGCTGTGTCATTCGGACACAGGGGCTCAATTCTCCATAGTCAAATTTTCAAATTTTGAGATAAAGGGTTTGAAGGAAAAGGTAAAAAGCCATTTCTTATCCAATAATCTAATCTTCTCTTTTTCTTCAATTCTAATTTCCAACAGCACAGTATAATGTATGCAGACAATAACACTATACTTTAAATATCACTACTGTTTGAAAAGGTTTTAGATTTCTCAAAGCGAAAAGCCTGATGCTGTCTTGCTGCATCAGACACATTGAGTAACATAAATTGATTTACTGAAAACGGCTCCTGACCTAGTGCCAGGCCATTACGGAATACCCTTGCAATAAATTCCCTGATTTTGTTAGCTGGTACAACACAATCCGTAATTTTATCCATATATAATAATTCTCTCCCTGATCTGAACAAAGACAATGAATGAAAACATCATAATATGACAAAGACAAAGGATGCATAGACAGTATAATGAGTCACTTAGAAAATCTGACCTGACTAGTCCTCAAATGGTTATTTTTATGGGGTGACCTATATAAAGAAACCCAGAGAATGACTTCAGCATAAGGGCTGCAAGCTAAAAAGCAAATGTAAAGGTGTATGCGTGTGCATGCATGTGTGTATGTATGTGTGTGTGTGAGAGAGACAGACAGAAAGACAGAAATTCCCTAGGTGACTGATTATGAGTTTTACTTGAAGTTAGGGATGTGCTTGTTTCTGCATTTTTAAAGGAATAAAATCTGATAAGTGGTCAATTTTCTGCCATTTTTCATGAAGTGAAAAATCTACTCATTTTATATCACTATTTTTCTACATACTATTATTTAACTCTCTGTGCCATGATATAACCTTACCACTACATAGTAGATAATGGCTTTCTGGAGATACACTTGCTTCTTTAAGAAATATGTGTACCCATGTTTATAGCAGCACAATTTGTAATAGCTGAATCTTGGAAACAACCCAAATGCCCTTCAACCAAGGAATGGGAAGAAAATGTGGGTTTTTTAATACAATGGAGTACTACACAGCCATAAAGAAGGATAAACTAGAGACTTTACTAGTTAAATGGATGCAACTTGAGACCATACTCATAAGTGAAATAAGTCAGATTCATATGTGTAAGCATCATATTGTCTCACTAGTGTGAGAAACTGAATGAGTAAAAAGGTCTAAAATGTATAATACATATTGTGAACTGGGAAGAAACTGTTCAAAAGAAAAGACAAACTGTGATGGGGAAAAAGGGAAAGGAAGGGAGGGAAAAAGAAAAAAAATATATAGATATACACAAGATAGTTAAGATAGTTATACAGCTAGTCTCTTTTAGTTCACTGAAAAGAAAGGCGTGTGCTAATATTGTTCTAACAAGATATCATGCCTGTATCGTGTACTCTGAATAACTAATACGAAGACAATAATGCACAATATATTAATTATTGTAACTCTCCTACTCACCTGTTTTGAAACTCAGTTTTATTGTTGTTTTTATTGTTTCCTCTTTAAAATAAAAAAAAGAAATGGATAGTCAGAGCAGAAAATTAAATGAGACAAAATAAATGAATATCCAATAATATCCTTAATCCTGACCTTCAATCACAAATGTGATTTTATCATTTAAAATTTTTGCATCCTGTTTGAATTTTGTGTGTGATTTAATTCACAGAAAACAACTGTGATTAGAATCAATTCATATGACTGTATTATAGCATTTTATTCCCAAAGTAATGATCATAAAAAACACAAAAAATTTAGGTTTTTTACTCCTTTTATAAATTTTGAGATAGAACTATAACACACTTTTGCTGACAAAATTACTTTTCTGACTGATTAATAAAAAAAATGGATAAATGGATTTTATGATCATGAAGATAAAATTTTATTGAGTAATATATATTACTGTTTTTGGATTCCATTTGCCTTCCTTTAAAAAAAAACAATTTACTTAAAATTCACTTCTAACGATAGAGGAATAAATTACACAAGTATACTCTAACCAGAGAAGATTATTTTCTGTTATTATTTAGGGTGGTTTAGTGTTGTTTAAATTTGTGAGTGTAAGCATGAATTTCTTAGACAATAAAAGTTTGAAATGATGCTATGATGTGTCTGAAAAAATGGCTAGAACAAAATATCATATGAGAAAAATTTTAGGAAATTATCTTATATAGATCAAAATTACAATTTTAGGATCTTAAAAGGAAAAAATATTCAAGTAGACAATTTATTCAAAATTTATTTTTATCTTTTTATTTTAACAACTAGGTTTAGTTATTTTAGAGTACTTTTGTAGTTCGAAGTTACTCTGATGTCTTAATTGTGGAAAAAGTTAACCAATAACAAATGCTGGAGAGGCTGTGAGGAAAAAGGAAGCCCTCTACACTGTTTGTGGGAGTGAAGACTGGTACAACCACTGTGGAAATCAGTATAGAGATTCCTCAAAAAACTAGAATTAGAGATTCCTTTTGACCCAACTAGTCCCCTTCTGGGTATTTTCCCAGAAGAACTGAAAACACCATACCACAGTGACATATGTGCACCCATGTTTACAGAAACACAATTTGTAATAAAAACATCGTGGAAACAACCCAAATGCTCATCAACCACAGAATGGATAAAAAAGATGTGGTCTTTTTATACAATGGAGTACTACTTAGCCATAAAGAAGGACAAACTTCAGACATTTATATGTGAATGGATGCAACTTCAGACCATATTCATAAGTGAAACAAATAAGACTCGCATGTGTAAACACTGTAATTTCTCTGTACTGTAAGAAATCAAATTAGTAAATAAGGTCAAAAATAGACAATAAATATTGTGAAATGGTTAGAAATTATTGAAAAGGAAAGAGGAACTAGGGTGGGGGAAAAGGAAAAGGAAGGAAGGGAAAGGGGAAAAATTTGCAAGTGTTCTACTAGTTTCTCTTGGTTCATTGAAAAGGAAGATTTGTGCTAATATTGTCTGGAGAATTTTTATGCTCACATTTTTGTATGCTGAGTAAGCACTTTGAAGATAACCATATACAATATATTAACTATTATCATTCCCCTAATATTTTGTTATGAGATTGTGTTTTTTTAGATATAAAATCAAACAAAGGGATATGAAAGGGCAATTCTGAGCCTCAGAAGCCTCGTGGAATTAGAAGTACCAAAGAGGAATGTGCATCACTGCTCCAAATACCAAGGGAATCATTGGGAGTAGAAGGAGGAGGTTGAAGCAACGCAAAGAATAACTGCAAATGATAGCTGAAACTTCCAATAAAAAACCATGAAATAACTAAGGAAATTATAGACATGAAAAACAAATAGCCATCTATTCAGCAGTATAAGTGGATCCCTAGCTATTATCTTGGCACTGTTAAGGTACTTGGGAAGCAGTGAAGTACAAGAAACTTAATGCCCCAGGTTCCATGGAACTTTTTTGGTGGTACTTAGAATAGAACCCAGGACTTCACCCATTCCAGGCAAGTGCTCTACATCTGAGCTATATCTCTAGCAAGGATGTATATTTGATGGGAAAGACTAACTAATGAATAGTAAAATATCAAAAACAAAAAGCACTTTCAAGACAGCAAAATGTCGTCCTGAGAGACTAGACAGAAACTCTAGACAGAAAAGGGTATTCTTCTCCAAGAAAGTGACATTAAATGAGACCATGTCTTTTGGGGAATAGTGAGTGTGACGAGCAGGGAAGATGTAGACACATGGGTAACCTAGAGCAAAAGTTCAAAAATACAAAGTAAATAGAAGCCTACATCAGCTGGAATTAATGGACAAAGACGATGTTGAATGATGACATGAAGTAAAGAGAGAACACCAAGGACACAGTTATGAAAAATCAAAAGTTAAAAAACATTTAGTTATGCTTCTGTCCATTGTGAATATCCATGGATACCTAAAGGGCTCCATTTTCTGAAGTTCTGTGATCAAAGAAATTTTTCCTTTTTTTCTTAAGAACATTTCATAGAACTAGTATTCCAAGGGGAACACATTAATATATAAGCCCACAACTATAATGTATCTTTACTGAAATATGGAAAGACTTAGGCAGTAGAGGTTTAAGTAATAAATTCAGTGTAATAGAGAGTCTTGCTACCCACTCATAAGAACACTTAAAAATTTTTAAACCTTATTTGGCTCAACATATGTAGTTCTTATTGTATATTATACGTAGATTTTATGAAGAAAAGCAAGGCTATCCAATCAGAATTATTCCATAAATATTATGTGACATTCTCAGGCATCAACATTTATGTGGCACAACTCAGTTACATGAATTTATAGATAGACTAACTAGCTATCTTTTAATCTGACTTCTTAACGGGAGTGACAATTAACATTCTACGTCATATTCTGTATTTATCACCATTATTTTTATAGATTTTTAAGTGTACAAAATAATATAAAGGATAAGAGAGCCATCTGGTAAAGATTAATGTTAATAAATTCAATTGCACGTTAAAATCTGATAAATAAAACTTTGATTTGAGTGAGGACAGTAACGTTAACTATTGAGTGCCTGATGTGTAAATCAAGATCTTCAAATAGACCTGCAAACTTCTTTGAGTAAATCCTGGAGTCGCATATCATTGGAAGTAACCCTTCTCAGCTAATTCACTCTTCTTTGCTTCGTAGGGATTCTCTGTGAGGAAAAGATAGTGTAGTCATCATCATTACATTATTGCTGGTTTTGTGACTACATTTCTAAATACTTTGCCCTTCCCTACACAATATTATCTCAAACAATCTTTAGAAACATAAGCATCGCCTTTTCCTCTCTGATAGTCCACTTGTGGAAGATTTTAGAGGCGTAATGCGGAATCTGACTCCCAAATACAAAATTAAAAGTTACTTTACGATCTCAGAATATAAAATAAAAATAGTCTATAAAATATTTGTTTAAATTATATCACCCTAGTAATCTGCATAAAGTGAATTCTGGGTAAAAATCATGTTTGCAGAAACTGTACTACTGACGTCTCAAGGAGATAAGCTCAATCATACACTAGAAGAGAGAGATGTGAAAAATGATACTTATTTTAAGAGTACTGGCATGGAGTGCTCACAAAAATGGAGATGCTAAAGACATCTGGGAGGCTGACATACCACTTTTTAATCTGACATCTTTTAAGTAGATTCCCAAGAGGACTGACTTGTTGAATGGGATAAAGAAAGCTAGTGATACAGAGATGTGCATGGAGAATTTATAAGCATGACTCTAAACTGCCTTCCCATCTGGAGAATGTTGGTAAAGTATTTTTAAAATCATCAAGAATTGAACAGAAAGCTATCTTACCCTGCCTCCTTCCCATGCAAATTACTTGAATGTATTAACATGAAATTTCAAAATATTAGTCCATTTCTATAACTATTCTAAATAAAGCACAAGAAAATCTGTGCCTACTAGCCATTTTCATTTCCTAGGTTCAAACATACAGTAAGAACCCATATTTAGTTAATCTATGACTGTAAAATAAGTGAATCCATTCATCAAGCTTTATTGACAACAAGACCTGCTATTTATTGAGCACTTTCTAGGAGCAAGCCTCTGCTTGAGGTCTTTTCCTTGATCTGAGTAAACTCTTTTAATTCTCAAAGCAAGAATTAATGTAAGTGCCATTATTATCTTCATTTAAGAATAAGAACATATGAGTGATCTATAGACAATAAATATTTCAAGAGTAAAGGTATTAACAGATCCATCATATAATCCTTTAATAAAATTTAGAATGTAATATAGGTATTAGTATATTGAATACTAGGTACTTATCAGTGATAGTCCCTTGCTCAGAAGGAGTTTATAATCTAGTGTAAGGGATGGCAAAGAGATGGAAAGTGGTAGGATGGAGTTTACTACCAAATCTACACAGGATTTCATAAAATCAAAATGGAAATGAATCTGCCAGTATAACATCTAAGAATGTCAACCTTTCTGCCCAGTCGGCTTATTTTTCCTTTTCCCACATTCTGTTTCTTTCAAATGGTTTCATCCTCCACCATTATTACACTTTTTAAACTTTTATTCCCTAGGTGTTTAAAACATTGTTGAAAGTTTTAAGGCTCTCTGAAGTATCTCTTGAGAATCCTTGGGGAGGAAGGCAACGCAAGTTTCAAGTCAAGGAAAGGAAGGAAATTGTGAATTCACAATTTGTGAATACTTTCTTATAAATGAAGCAGTTCTGTATTCTTTAGCTCTTTGCACTTATTAATTGCTTCAATTTTGCACTTAGTTATAGGTATCTTTTTAGAATGCAATTGTTTAAATTAAGTTACACTGAAATCCATTCTAGTTAAAGCTGAAGTTTTCTACTGTTCTAAAGTGATGAGTAAGGGGTAATGAGAATATTTGTGAATAGAAATACTTTTATGACAAATAGAAATTGTGATGATTTTACATATACATCTAGGAAATAAGAAAGCAGCGAGGTTGTTTTGGTCTGTACAAGTATCCGGGAACAAATCCTCAATTTGTAAATATCTACAAGAAAATGAAGGTGGTGAGAAGTGTTTGATAGAGCTCATGAAAAGTCTACCTTGTTAGAACCATTTAATTTCACATTATGAAAATATGATAGGACTAACAGACGTCAGGAAGACTGCAAACAGAACCCAGCCAAGTCCTCAGTGACGCTGCTTCCATCTGACATGCTGATTAACCATCTTCTTCAACTCCGCATATGAATCTCTCAAATTTTATGACGATGTGTCTTCCTCAAAGAGTAAAAACATGTGACTGTGGGAAGAAATGAATTCAGGAGCTACACTTCTATAAAGATCTAAATCAATAAAATAACTACTGATAAATACTGCCTTAAACAGAAATACTGTTGTTACTATTGTTTTAAGTATTTGCAATAACTTAGGAATACTGTAGTGAGAAAGGTGATGGAATAAAGGACCTGGCTGAGTCCCGCCTGGAGTCAAGTTTCTGTCACTAAGTGTTGGTGTTTGCACAGCTTTCCTTTCGAACTTTAATTTAGTACATCTGGGTATGGTATAATTACTGGGTGTGATTATCATATCGTCAGTGTTTCAAATGTAGAAGATGTCTTACATCTCGCAGATGTGAATGCAGCCTCAGATTTAGGAAGGCTGCCTTTAAAAGTTGAATCCAGAGGTGACCCCTACTCACACAGTCTCTGACCTTTGAGAGGCTGGATAAGCTGTTGGCTTCACAGGGGAACTCAGCAGGGTACGGACCTGTTTATGGCTTTTATCGTCCTTTTGCGAACTTGGAAGCATGTTTATTATTTATAGGGCTATGTTTAAAAACTGCTATTATGCTTATCTTTTATTAATAAACTTTAACAAATTAACACATATGCTTAAATACGCAATGGAGTAACGGTTTTTTAAATGCATACAGCAGTTGACAATCAGTTCTTAAGAAAAACTTCTGAGACTATGATTAAAATATTGCTAGCACATAACACTCATCAACTATTTGCTCTAGAGTACACTGTATGAATCTCTTTATATGTATGGTTTCTTGTATTCTTATCAGCTGTGTGAGTAGTTTGATTCATTTTTAGGTGAGGAAGCAGAGTTTATGTGAAGTGCCTAAAATCAGAGCTGAGTTGCAAACACAAATAATCCACTTCTAGTTCCTCATCATTAACCACTGCCAGTATTGCAATGTAACCGGGGTGGGGGGAGGCAATATTGCAAACACTAGCAAATCTTATCGCATAATTTAGTAGTATTACTGACTTTATTAGTATTTTCAAACACTGACACATATTGCCATGTGGATCGTATGTGGCCCATAACTGCCAGCACTATGCATTTCATCTCCTATTTCTCAGTATTGTTACAGAACTCACACTGAACAGAATTCTGCCACCGAAAAATCAATTATTTTGAAACCCCATATTCTAATCAGAGCACAAAAACTCATTAATGCCAACTAGTAGTCTTGTAACAAAAAGAATAAGAGATCATTTTAAACTTCTGTTTGAAAAAGGTCTCATCAACATTTAAATTGCTTGTAATGAAGTATCTGATAAAAGTGGGTGCTGTGCATATGTGTATATATTCTGCAGAAAAAAATAAAAATGTTTATATGTAGAACTATGCAGTATTTTTACCTCCACATTTTTCCATTTGGCCAAATCTCAGAGCGCTTTTTGGTGAAATTTATTTCAAAATACATTTGATATTTCTTTAAGGTAAATATTTCCATCTAAGAAAATGAAAACAACAAGCACAAAAGCTTACAGTCTACATGTGAGCCTAACTATATGGCGTGGTCTTCCCATTAATTTCTAGTACAATTATTTAAAACAAATGTGCTCACACATAAACTTCTTTCCAGCAGTTAAGGTCCTGCTTTCACTATTTCTGCAATCAAAGGGAAAAGGAAAGGTGAGAATGTCCAGGAGAAAGTGTGAGTAGCATGCATTAGTAGCAGCTCAAAGTTTCAGAGCTAAAGAAAATTTCTGAGGACCTAATGCTTCTGTAATGTTCTGTGCCAGCCTATATTTAACTTGTGTTGAAAAGCCCATGTTCTCTCAGAGTTAAAATTAATCTGTCTCCATGGTGAGTTCCAAAGAAACTGTGGCTGGTTAGCTCAGCAAGTTAAGAGCATGGCAATGATAAAATCAGATAAGGTCAGAAAACCACCTTTTTTCCTCTTGGCCAGAGGTGACTCTCAAATTCTAGCCTCAAATGCCAGCAGTCCACAGACTTTGATGGGACTGGGTAAGAGAAAGTGGATGAGTCATCACAAGACAATCACTTTCTCTGGAGAATTAAATCAGGTTTCTCTCATAGAACAAGGTTCTTCAATGCAGAGTTATCATCCATCAAGAGAAACACACATTTTAATCTTTTGTTTTTTAAAGTGAGTTGCAAAGATTACCTTTATGCAAATTTCTACAGGTGATTTTCAAATGCAGTTCCCCAGACCCATACAGAACTTCTGAATCAGAGTTTATCACTGTTTGACAGAGGGATCAGCATTTTAAAATGCTCTCCCTGTGATTTTTGTTTTCACTGATTTTTGGAAACCACCAGTGCTCTGCTTCCCACTGGTGAATAGATTTTCAAAATATAAGTAATGCCGCTGATGATCAAATCTGGTGTAAAGGACAAGCAACACAGGTTCCAAAGTCATGAGAAATAGTGTCTAATTCCAGCTCTGCCACTACTTTAACTGTGTCATTTTATTTAAGTCTAATCTTAAAATATAAAACTACTCTAAAATATTATCTAGAATGAACTTTAGTTCTAAACTTGCTGCTGGTTCTTCTTTCTCTTCTCTCCCAAGTCCCACTCTAACACATGTAAAACACAAAACAAATTTCTGTTATTACTTGGCATTCTCTATACGGTTAAGAATCACAGGTTTGACTAGAACAGTCCTGCTCCTCTAAACTGACAAGAAGTCTTAAGAGATTTGCCCGACATGTTGTTGGCATTGAAACAGCATTCGTGTTTCCAAATTCTAATATATGTTTAAATTTCTCCCTCATTAAAGAGAAAATCTTTCAGACACAACCTAAGTGTATGCTTCAAAGATAAAAAGAGACTGTATGTATTTTAATAGGTATAAAGTATCCGTATTTTCTAGCCATTCTCTACCAGTATTTAAATCCTTTTCATCTCTATGACTGTGCTCATTAAGTTTTTTTTTTCTCCTTGGAATACATCTCTGCTACTTGTATGCAATAAAAATACCATAATTATCAGGGACTAGCTAAAAGACTAGAATATTCCTCTGGCCTACCTCCCAATTTAAACAGCACTGCTTAGCAGTGTCACCTTTAGATCCAGGAAGAGACTGTTTGGCTGTCCCTCCATTTACAGTGATCTGCTCTTGCCATGAATCTGCTCATAGGGTAAAGAGTCTAAGGCAGTGATGGTGAACGTTTTAGACCTTTCAATGATACACCCCACTGTGACATGCATGCCATAGATTTTCAACTAGTGGTCTGGGGGAACTAAGGAGGTGTGTTCACACAAAGTCATTGTCTTCTACCTTCCAGAACTAAATTTAGTACCTCAAAACTTAAAATGTCCTGCCTAAGAGGCTAGGGACTTCTCAGGCCTCTTCCCTTGGTTAACTTCCTGAGGTCAGACACCACAGTGTTGGTGTGTACACTCGCACCCTCAAGGGAAGTTCAAAGTGTGAATCTTTGGGAAGTAAGTGTGGATAATGCATATGGAACTTGAATACGAGTGGGATATATTTGAGGTCCATGACACTGTAGGAGAGAACCAAAAGTGAGAAGAACAGAGTAGTGAGCCACGGTTAGAAGACTTCTTTTTGTTCCTTTGTCTTGATGCTACAGACATTAGAATAACTGTACTTCTTAAATAAACTCTGTTTTCATAAACGATTTTTCCTACAGGCAGAGATTTTGGGACCTGTAATCCATACAGTTTCCATTGTAATACCTCAATTCTGCTGCCATAGCATAAAAGTAACCACAGACAATTCTTAGTTGAATAGGCATGGCTCGATCCTAATAAAACTTTGTCTAAAATACAGGTGCCAGGCTGCATTAGGGACATCAGTAAGTGTTAGATGGCACATATATTATCTGTGTTTCACTTCCATTGCTCTTACCATGTTTTAACTTGTATTCTGTAGTTACCGCTTCCTCTCTGCCACCTTTTAAGAGAGGTTTGGCTGCATGGACAACTTTAATAGCTAAGATAGGAGAAACAAGCTGTAAAATGTATATGTACCCAGTCCAAAAGATGAATGTAAAGAACATACACTGCAAACATGTACTAATAAGAGAAAAGAGAGAGAGAGAGAGAAAGAGAGAGAGAGAGAGAGATCATAAAACCTCCACCTAGAAGTAGAATCAAAACTCTGGAATGTCCTTTGTGGTTTGACAAAAAGAGTGCTATCAGTCCTAAAACCATATTTATCCCAAGGCCACATTTCATGTTTAAAGTAGACTTATGAAGCTCTGATTTAAGACTGGAGGTCACATGGAATTTTCATTTTTAAATCTACTAATGATGTTATAAATTTGTGCTGAACCTTAGCATTAAAATATTTATATGTTCATTTTAATATTTCAATTAATGGCTAATGCTGTATATGATCAAAAACTGCTTATTAAATGTATACTTTGGAAATAAAAACAAAAGGGTTACCCTTGCCTTCAAAAATCTGTGCATTAATGAAGTCGATTGTAAATACCTTCTGGGAAGAGAGTATGCTTCATGTTTCTTTGTACCTCTGGCATCTAACAACTGTGTTCACATATAATAGAAATGCAACTAGTGATGGTTCTTTTAACACTCTCTTGGAGAGTTAGGTGAAAAGGAAATCTGCTTGAGATTCACCTGATTCCTAAGTCCTTGGCAACTGAAATTTACTTTCTCTGCAGCTAAAAATTTCAAAATTTAAGGGAGTGATTCACTCTTCTAAGTATTAAATAGTTTTAAAATGTTTGATGGGGGATATCAATGGCTAATTGCCCTTTAGGAGGAAAAACATTGGTAACTCAAGATGTTTTCACCACCACCCAATAACAATCTGCACTGACATGTAGTGGTGATAAGGGAAATAGTTCATGTTGTAGTAGACCATACTTTGTTATCCTGTGGTGGTACTGAGATACTCAAAGTGTCTATATATCATGCCCATCACCTGGTGCTTGTCTTCTTCTAGTACTGGGAATTGAATCCAGGGCTTTCACACTGAGCTATATCCCCAGCCCTTTTTCTATTTTGCATTTTGAGATGGGATCTTATTAAGTTGCCCAAGTTGAATTTGAACTTGAAATTTTCTTTGCCAGCCTCCCACGACTGTTGAAATTATAGATGTGTACCACCACACCTGGTATGGCACTACATTTTAAAAAACACACTCTACCTTCTATATCCTTGCTGCTGAAAAATTAGATCCTTAAACCAACAATATAGGCATGAAGGTATCACTTGGGAGCTTATTAGTAATGCAGAATCTCAGCTGAACTCCATACCTAATGAACCAAAATCTCTTGCTGACCCCAGTGCAATTCAAGTTTGAAAAACACTGAACCATAAGACTGTATAACATTCAGCTCTTTATCTCTGAGATAAACTAAGCAATACACTAAACAAGGTGGACCATTTTCAATTGGCATCAGATTCTTGCTAAAACAGCACTTAAAGTGAACAATATTGGTGTTCTTTCATCTAGAACTACAAGTAATGCGATAATGTTCATTGCTACCAATGCATTCTACATGTATAATCTCTTCCTTTACTAGAAAGCACTGATAAAGTCAATTCTGCATGGATTTATTTCCATGCCTTAGTCCTTATTGGCACTGGGAAGCATTCACCTTCACTGCTGTCTGTGGCAGTATGCCCAGGTTCACCACTCAAATGCCTACAGTAATACAGGATCACCAGCAACAAGATGATGGAAGCTGGCCACTCTCCCAGTCTTTCATCGCAAAGTTCCTTGGATGGGTGAGGCACAGGAGGGGAATGGGTAACAACAGGATGCCCCAGAAGCCTGCTCCGTGGAAACTGAGAAAATGAAGTCAAGTAGTTAAAAAACCCAGACACAGTAGAAAACAATTTTGAACACTGTAATCAAGCCAAGCACTGTTGGGAAAAATCCTATCAGTGGGGAATGTACAAGAACCAAGAATTTGCTGGCAGAACATAAAAGTGACTGGCAGAGCTGCAAACAGCTTCCAACTCTGCACATTGAGTTGGCACCCACAACTGTAGGTTGTGTAAAATCCACAAGTGAAGATCTGTTCATTCAGTCAATCAACTGTTCATTGAGACCTATGATGACCAGCCCTGTATATTGAACTGGTTTTCCAAAGATGAATAAATAGTATTTGGTGCCTTATGAAGCTTTCATTCTAACAATAGACAAAAATGGACAAATGAAATAAGTACAGTAAAATTAGTGCTTTCACAAGAATCTGTATTCTAACAATTGGGGTTGGGGGCAAGCAATTCGAATGAATGTCGGCTAATAAACTCTAGCAGAAAAGATAAGATGAAATATCTGAGATGGGTATTGAAGAATGAGTAAGAGTTTGCCAAGTAGAAATTTAGTAGGAACCATATATTTGAGAGGTGTGTGTGTGTGTGTGTGTGTGTCTGTGTGTCTGGGGAAGACTAGGCATACTGAGAAGTTGTTTTGACAAGAGTGAGAAACACAGCTGAAAAAGAATTATTAATTCAAGCTTCATGAAAGAAAGGAAGAAGGAAGAAAGGAAGGAAGGAAGGAAGGAAGGAAAAAGAAAGGAAGGAAGGAAGGATGGAAGGAAAAAGAAAGAAAGGAAGGAAGGAAGGAAGGAAGAAAAGAAAAAGAAAGAGAAAGAAAAAAGAAAGAAAGAAAAAGAAAGAGAGAGAAAGAGAAAAAAGGTACACTCTCTTACAGTTAATACTCTAAGTATCAAAGATTTATTGGATGTTTTTAAGAAAAGAACAACTGGATCAGGTATTCAGGCAAAGACATAAAGATCATTTTACCTAGTTTTCAATAGTTGTCAACAGCCTAACCTCTGGGTCAAAAAACAACACCAGTGATAACAACAGTGATCTTGGGGACTTTTTGTGGAACATGGAGAGTTAGAAACTCTAAAGGGAAAATGTGTAATCAAATGCGCCTCTCAAAGGGATATTGGATATTCCTGTATTCAAGCAGCTACTTTGTGCTAGCCACTCAATAGCTTGTCTTGAAGCAATAATAAAGGAAGCCTTGTTCATCATTGCAGCTGGCTGGATCTGTCCAAGTTACAATTTCCCCAAACTCAATCACTACATTTTTCCCTTTTTCTACATTAAGGGCTACTGCAATTTGCATTTTATATTAGATTCAAATTTTCAAATTAAAATATGACACTTATTTAAAACATTCACATCTTTAATGTCAGTCTGAATTTAGTACTATATATTATATGTAACTTTTATTTCGTTTTTAAAGAACAGGGGAAAATCATCATTTATAGATGTTGCATTGAGTTAAATATTTTTTTCAAATTGTTTAGCATTTTCTCTACTTTCCTCAGTAAAATGCATATCTAATTTATGATCATTTTGCTTCTTTTGAATTTTGATCTTAAATCTTACCAATAAAGTGAAAGTAAAATGTTCTTTTAAAATAGGTTCTCTATCTCAAATCCTGTAAGCCTTTAATAGACCTAGTATTTTGAATTTTGGGATGATAATTACAAAGCATACATGTAATTTCACTACTGGAACTCTTTTAGCAAAAGTTATCATTCAACTGTAGCTGCCCAATATTCACATTTTGATAGGAGCATTGTGGTAATAAAGTGGGTCGTGAACACCAATGACTAGTCAGTCTCTGAAGGTTAAGGTAAGTAATAAAAATTAAGATAAGGCATTTTCTCCAGTACAGAAAAGACAGAAAATGAGAATATAATGGCATCCATTTAAAATTCATTCTAATCCAAATATCATGTTAAGTGAAGTGATGTTTCAAGAACAACCTAATAAAATTGTCTATATTTTGAAAGAAATTATTTCCAGGGGCCTGGCCATATAGAAAGTTTTCTCTAAATTTAATGCTGCTTTCAGTGTGCATACAGCATCACAGGTTGTTACCAGCTCTGTATTTAAAAATATAAAAACTAAACTGGATTTCAGATCAAAAAAGAAAATGCACTCAGTTGGCAGCTAAATTGCTCATATGACTACCCTTACCACAGCTATCCACAGTTTAAAGTCAGTGAAACTAAAGGCATTACATCTGTAGTCAAAGCAATGTACACAAGGCCCTAAAGCTGTGTGCTATGATCTGCTGCAGTAGGAAAGCTAAGTCTTGACAGATTTATAACATCTTACATCTGAGTAGACCTATAGGCAGTCAAGTCCATGTCACACCCTCAGGAGAGAAACCTTCTCTACCAAGTAACAAAATCAAATTTTGTAGATCAAAATTCCTGCTAACAAATCCTGTATAAGAATCCAAAGCTCTCATGGAATTCTCTTTAGATACCATCAGTTTCTGTACAGATGGACTCTGCCACGTGCGTGGTGAACATAGCTATTAAATATTACTCACTCCCAAGATTTTAATAGAAGGATCACTATCTATATGAACATGGCTTTTTTCTCAACCCACTAGAGATTCTTGAACCCACCCACTAGTAACTATTCTGAAATAGTCAAACTCTATCCACCCACAACTAGCAGAGGAGTAACAAAGTGAAGTAGGCATGAGTGGCAGCAAAAATGCTAGAAAAAAGTGTTTTTTTTCTAAAATAGTTAGAAGAAAACTTACAACATTTAGATCTAAGGCAGCATCCAGGCAATTAGGTGTAGCATTTCATTCTCTTTTCCCCTCCTTCTTCCATTTGTCATTGTTATTCTGGTGATAGAAAAATTAATTCGCTTAAGCAGGAAAAGGTGAACACTTGAACATTTCAAGCTTGGAAAAAGGAAATGAAGTTGTATGATGAACACCGAAGGGAATGAATGAGCAACAAAAAGAAATACATTTGTTCACAAATTACCTGCTTAGAGAATTCTGGAATCAGCATCTTGAAAACATTTAAAGATATAGATGAATGGATGGATGGATGGATAGATAGACAGACAGACAAATAGATGTGCTTGTAGTTCACTCTAGACTTAATATAAACCTCTACATCTACAATCAAAGACTCATGCAATAAATATGGGGGGCATCTTGTCATTACATACTTTAGTCAGTGCTTGGCATGAAGTAAAATATTGGTAAATTCTCTGGAGAATGCTAAACCATGAATGAAACAGAAGAATGAATATATTTGATTAAAATAGGCAACTGATGACTGGGTAAGAGACAAAACAAGAGCATCCATTCAATATTCACAGATAATACTCTTTGTCTTGACTTACAAAAAACTTTCAGTTGTAACTGTTTTTCAATGTTTTGCCAAATAAGGATGTAAAAAGAAAGCATTTATTTTCTATTCAATCCCACAGTATTAAAGCTATATTTGTGATATTCACTAAAATTCTTCGCAACACTTATTTTTACTTTTTCCATTTATAAAATGGGGACAGAATAAAAAATAAAATTAATAAGTATTTTGAACAATGTAAACTGTCATTGGAATCAAAAAGAAGAATATTGGTTATTCATCAAAATGCACAAAAAATAAATAAAATGCACAGTGAAGATACCATTTTTAAGCTATTTAATTCGTGGGGATTTCTCAGTAATCTTGTAAATCATCTTGTGGTGATATTTTGAAAATAATCCATATTAGAGAACATTTACTACTAACTTTAAAATTATATGAAGTTTAATTGGCTTAAACAAAAAAGAACAATGTCAATTTATTTCCCTGACATGTGAGCCATCAATTACTGATGAATACTTGCATAACTTTGTTTTACTTAGATCAAACTAATAAAATAATGTTATGTGTATCAACAGTATATATCATATTTTAATGGTTACTGGTAAACTTTAAGTTGGGAGAAAGTGTCCACGTTGCAATATTTTCATTTTTGGTGTATAACACATGAGATAACTGTCATAAGGCAATTAACATCCAACATTTATTAAGTCATTAATAATTCAGGTTCTGTAATAAAATCATTTGGCATTATCTTATTTAAATCTTCTCAAAAGTACCATTAAGAAGGATAATTATTATCACCATTTTATAACTATGTATTCATTAGACAATTTTTACCAAATTCACATTGTACCCAGTGCATGAGATTCCTCAATGAGCTAAAAGACCAAAGATTCCCACTTTTGTGGAGTTAAAACTCTTGGAATAAACAATAAGCATAATTGTTTTAATGAAAAATATTAAAATGTAGGAACAATCTAAAAAATTACAGAATAGAACCAGATAAAGTGATCACGAGTGTGGGTGTAGCTGTGCTATAATTTTAGAAGGTGCGGTTAAGGTAGGTCTCACAGAAAAGGTGAAACTGGATGCAAGACAAAAGTGATGAAATCAAATTTGCTAGAGAGTTCTGAGGAAATAATGCTCCAGACAATGAGAATAACCATTGCAAAGGGTATAAGTCAGTAATTTACCAATTGTATTTAAAGAATAGCAAGTTGAGGCTGGCAAGAAATGAGAGAGTGAGAAAAGTCTAGATAAGTAGGAGAAATGAAATCAAGGAAAAAACATAGGTCAGTATCTGTAGGTCATTCTAAGAATTTTACTTTCTCTCCAAGTCACATTAGCAACCTTCACAATACAGTGACAAGTATGATATTAATAGATGTAGGGAACAGTTTATAAATTCTGGGTGAGTGTGAAGATAGTACCAAATAGGGCGTGGTAACATCGGATGTGCCACAAGGCAGAAAGAAAAAAATGATGCATGACTTCCTGTTTTACCTCTAGAAAAAAAGAAGAAAGAAAAAGAAAAAGAAAATTATTATCAGTTTAAGTGGGAAAACTGGGAATAAAGTAGATACAGAAGGGAAAAGACAATTTCTGTTTTAGACAAAACATGATAAAGGTTAAGGAGATAATGTCAAATGAGCCATTAGATTCCCATGTATGCGCATCAGAAAAGAGACTGAGTTGGGAGGAGAGAGGCATGAAATCTCAGGGATGAGCATAGACTAAAAAGACAACCAAGAGCAGAAACAGGGGCATTCCAACTTGAAGAGAAGGGAAGAAAGAAACCAGCAAAGGACACTGAAAAAGAGTAAGCAGTGAAATATAAATGAAACCAAGATATTGTGCTATCCTGAAAGCTAAGTGAAGAATATGCACCAAGGAGAAAGAATGTACTAACGCTGCCCACGGGTCAAGTAAAATGAGGATAGAAAATTGACCATGGCGTCGAGTGACAACACTAAAGAATGTTCTTAGCTGTGATATTTTAACAGTATGCCAATGTATGTAACAGTATGTTAAAATATGAAGACAAGGATTAGCAAGTATTATGTAGCTATCCTTTGTCAAGCACTGCCCTCTATATGCTTTACAAATATTACTTTAGACCACTGCCCCCATAATTCTAAAATTAGGCATTCTTTTTTCATTGGATATCTGGAAACCAAAATTATAATGCAGTAAGTAATCTGTCCAGGGTTACATGGTCATTAAATTTCAAAGCCCAAACTGAAATTCAAACTTGTCTTGATTCACACGCAAATTCTATTATGCCAGGATGTCTTTTGCAATCAGGAGAGGCTATATTAATACTATGAAGGTGATAAAATTGAAATCAATTTTCTTATACCTTCCACTTAATGGGTAGTTATGTATAAGGAAAAAAACCTGTTGGGAATACAAGCTAAGAAGTTAAAAACCATGAGAAATTTTATTATCTTCTAATTTATAAACATACAGTACCACTTAACTATAGGCCCTTGTCTATTGCTGTCTTTGGTAACTTAAAAAAAAAACAGATTAATGATCCTCAACATTTGTTTTCTGCACTACTGACATAATGATAGATTCTAAGCCTTCACTTACACATTCCATAAAATTTCATCAACTGACCTGTCAATTAGTGTATGCATTAAGCTTTGCACAACCCCTTGAAGAATGGAATAAACCATTCTTTCAGCATCAACTAGCACTGCATTATGAACAAAACCTTTAAAATATAAATACCATATATGTATCAAGATGGATTTGGTATACCGTTTAATAATACTCCTTTTTTTCCTCACTATCTTGCTGAAATCAAGAGACTTTGGGAGATTCGTCATTATTTCTTTCCCTCCTCCCTTCTTCCTCTTTTCAACAATATCGAATTGTACTATGGGCAAGCACTCCTAGACATCAAAGAGAAAAGTGGAGAATTTTGTAAACTGAAGACAAATACGTCACAGGCAAAATCGACGTACATGACATCTCTTCAGAAGCAGCAGTCTTTAAATTCATTATCCTCAATGGTCAGGGTCCTGGCCTATACAGTTATCTTTTAATGAAATATGTTAGTATAGAGCTTTAATAATGATGACAGTGGAAACAATGTTGATGGTAGTAGCAAGGATGATGACACTGATATTAGAACTCAGTTCCTTTTGTGAACTTTTGTCACAGTTTAATAGTCCCAATACAAAATTAGAAGTGGTCTCATAGGAATAAGTTCTCTAAGAGATCGTTTTTAGATGTGAAACAAGTTCTAGTTACCCTTTTATATTCACAAACAGTAAACATCTGTATATGAAAATATACAATTTGGATGCTTCAATTACCTTTTGGATTGGTAAGAACTTAATTATAATAGCTAGGTCTAGTTAACCTCTGTGGTTTAAACGATGATTCAGTGAAGTTAAACACAATTATCAATTTTCTTAATACACTTCTGTTTTTAGTATGAGACTTTATCACATGTATTTTTATCCTTTTGTAATCATAGCCAACAATAACATGAAAACTAAAAGGATTGGGCTAGGAAAATTTCTAAAACTAATAAAGAATGAATTCAGGTCTACTAGGAGTTGAAACTTCAAATTTGGGATATTGGTCATCCAAGAAATACGCTTACAGAATAACCCACACCTTTTTGGACTGTAATCTTAAGAAATTAGTTCAATTTAACTATGGAAACAGGAAATAATTCTTTTTTTAACTTATGGATGTTGAAGAAGTTTAAATAACTTCCGATGCACAGTGTGTTCCAATACTCATCACTCATCTCTCATACCACCTACATAGCCCTTTTGAGTAGAAAACTTAAAATAACGTGACTTACCTACTATAAGGGACACAGCACTATGTACTAGAACGAAAAACCATTATCTCAAGACTATGGGGACAAACAGAAAAGTGCCCAGCATACAAGCAATGTGATGCAATCAGCAAAAACAGAACAATTTTTTAACCTGGAACCCCGAAGTATATTTAATGAACAAAAATACATAGTAAATATATAGAAATGATGCAATCTCCTTATAGGCTGATAATTTGTATTTTAAAAGATAAAATGTATAGATCCATAAATACAAGGGAGTTTTATAATGGGAAAAGAGTACTGTGTTCACAGAATTGTTGGTCTTCTAAAAGCACTACATTTTGTATTTCAAAAGATGCCAAAACCACAGAAAAAAATGGATCAAATATTTTAGAGCAAGTGTGGTGTTGGTAATGAGGACTAGTCTTTTTTAAGAAAAAAAATTAAATACTTAAAGACATACACCTTCTGTTACTTTGGCAGTAAATTGTTCCTTGTAGCTTAGCACTTGCATTAAATGTTGAGTAGGTAGAAAATCTGGGTGTATTTGTTGAACTGAAATGAGTTGACCTTCTAGTCAAATGTCAGATCAATTGAAGGGAAAAATAGTCCAAGTGGTTGTTTATTAAGGTGACATTAGTTCATGGATAATTATTAGAGTTGTTGTGGAAAAATTTCATCTATCTGCAAGGGCATGTACTGAGTTCATTCCTATTCAAATTTTCTATGATTTAATGAATGCTTGCCCATTTAGAAGCAGCCACTACTTTTAAAAATTACTGGCAAAATTATGTTCCATGTATTCAACCTGATTGAATGTCTTCACAGAAAAAAATATAATGTATTCCTATCACTCCACTAGGGCTAAAGAAAGCATTTTAAAATCTAAGCAATGGCACTTCCCTTGGATTAAGGAAGGAAATTAATATTTCCACATTTTGTAAACGAGAACGCTTTTGTACGAAACTTTCAGCAAGAAATGAACTGTAAGGTATCTTCTTTCTATGATTTTAAATTCATCTTATCTGAAACTAGTCTTCCCTCCTCCCACCTAACTCAAACCTCAGCTAGGCAAATGCTAATGAAACACAGCTTTCACTGTCTGTTCTGTACTGGCAAATCTACATTCAACTCATTCCACTACCACTCAGCTCATCAAATCTGCACCTTCTGTCAATGCATTCGCTACCCCTCCACTGTCTGTACAACCCAAACAATTATCTCACTATCCTTAGAATTCAGAAAACTCAGCCCACTTGCCTGTCTTACATTTCCCTGAACCTTCTCTGATCCCCACCTCAGGAAAATCTCTCCCTAACCTTGAAATCTCGCACAATGAAAACTAAAGAAAAAGACTCCTGTATAAATTCTCTACAGGTGGATTTTCAACACCTTCTCTTTACTTGGAAGTCCAGGGCACACAGGAAATCCTCTTTAGATATATGTGACCCACTGAACTACAGTGGGACTAATTACTATATAGATTAAACTATATTCCTTCCCCCCAAAAATCACATTCCGTGAAATAAAACTACATAGAGCCAGTTCTTGTAATCAATGAAATTTAATTTCTCTGCCCCATTAAATAAATGTTTAAGATTGTATCTTCCCTTTCTTATGGCATTACTGTAGCACAACTCGAGGACAAAGGAATACCACGAACTTATCAGAGTTTCCAAACACCAAATACCTTCCATTTATTCTCCTCTTCATACCTATAAAACCACCCCGTTGCTAATACTCACAGTGGAATCTAGGAATTGCCCTCACCTTCAAAGAACTATCTTGCCCACGGTTACACCCTGGCCATTGTGCCTGATATGGAAATAGAAAAGACCAGATCCTAGACTTAATTTGGGACAAATGGAAAGACCATCAAAATACCAGAATTCCTACTGAAACTACAGAAACCACCAGTATAACCACAATGTAGTCAGTTTCTCGCTCTGCCTCAGAGAAACCGCTATATCTTTCACATGAAATCCTCCATTCCAGTGTTTGTTTCCAGAGAAATCAATTCAACATATTTGTCTTCCTCACTGATCCAGAAAGTTCTGACGGTATAAACAGCCTTAGGCATCTTCAGTCTGTGTTAAGCACTATCCTTAGAACAGAGGGTCCTCAAATAACATGTCTTGGGCATTCATGTAAAGGAATTAATCAATCAAATATATATTTGATAGAGCAAGTCTAATACAAATGGCATCGAATGAGAGAGGTTACCAAGATGGCACCAGAAATCCAACATAGGACAGGTTTAAGCTTGTGTGCTGTGATGGGAAAGGACATCAAATTTTGACAGTTGAAAGTGAGTTGGCTGAGCATTTTAGAAAATACTGAGAAACATCACATATCCTTTATAAAGTGTGTTAGAAGGAGAAAAAGAACACTGACAGAGACTGAGAGATTTCTGTTGAAACTTTTTCCAAGGTCCACCTTGGTGCTTTCACTGACCTCAAAAGTTTTTTGAAGTATAAATTCCTATGCAGTGTTCCAACACCGAATCATAACAGCTTCAAGCCTAAGAGAATGAGTTTTGACAACAGCAATTTTGTGGGTCTTGTGTTTTGTGTAAATCAAAAGGAAGATGCACTAATATTCAGTTTGTGCCTAAGTAAACTGTATACTTTTACACTTCCTCTTCATTGTTTGGCCACATTCTAGCATATTAGAACTTCAATGCGGAATCATTTCAGAGTACGGAAGAAACAATATATATTGGTTTCTTCAACATATTAGAAGTAAAGATAAAAGTATTCAATAAGGGAAAGAATTTGAATTAAGCCAGCATGAGAACGTTTTCATTACTAGGAGGTTATGTATTTCATTTTCATTTACAATTCAAAGTTGTTATAATTATTGGCAGTTAGCAAGATTTTGCACTTGCTAGAAATAATTCCTATTATCTTATTATTAAATGCATATTCTGCTACAATGTAATATTCTTCCTCCACATGAATTTAGCATAAAGTCATTTTGAAATTTATATTTTCCTCTTGCCATTATATTATATAAATACTTTCTTTTTTTTCTTTCTTTTATTTTCTCATTGCTTTCTTCAATTTCCTGTTCTTTCCAAAGAAATTGTCACTTTATGGTCATTTTACCATTGCCATCACTGTAAGGAAATAGTTTAGCCAGATGTTGTGGTACACTCCTATAGTCCTTGCACTTAAGAGGCTGAGGCAGGAGGATTGTTGCAAGTTCAAGGCCAGCCTGAGCTACAAAGTGAGTTCAAGACCACCATGAACCGCATAGTGAAACACTGTCTCAGAAAAACAGAAAAGACAACAACAACAACAAAAGAAATAGTTTAAACATTCTCAAGTGTATTCATGCAAGAATTACAGTTAAACCATGACATTTTTGCCAAGGGATGGGGCAATTCACACCAACAAGCAAGGATAGTTTGAATGGATTGGTTCCATTATAACATATTGCCACCTGCTTTTGTTTTTCCTTAAGCTAAATTTTAACTCCTGCATCTGCATTTATCTATCACTGTTAGTACTGTTCTAGAAAGAAGGAAAAAAAAAAGGAAATAAGATGGCAAATGATGACTGCTTCAGGATTAGCTTTCAACATACAGTAAGGTGACACACAGAAGTCCTTGATAACTTCACAAAATTAAGAATCAAAGGTACTCAGGAGATACAGACTCACAGTTTGTTTTCCTTCTTCTTAGAGCTTAAATCTGAGTAGGCTATAAAATGTTGCTTTTGGTATGCTGGTGCAATCTTACTCCCTTGGCTCCTGCCTGCCAGACCTGGAGGCTTGAAATTCTAACCCTTTTCTTCCTGTGCCCCGCAACACATACTCCATCCCTCTGGGAAAACTAGAATATTGGCTGCCCCCTAACCATGCTCTATTTGGTCCTGTTTACAATATATATGTTTTTGTTCTCCATTCTACTTACAATGTTGTTCCTTCTCCACACAAATGCTAAGTCCAAATTCCAACATAAAACCTGTCTCCTTTAGTAAGCCTCTCCCAATTCCTTCCTGTGCATTTGTTCTGACCCCTTCCCAAACCTGTACGGTATTTGGCACCTCTCTTATAACTATACATAGTAAACTATCTTGAATTTTAGTTATATATGATTTTATTACCCATACCGTAACTAAACACTTAGTGCCCAAACATGTGGCATCACTCATCTCTGGAACCATTGCCTTCTTCTGGAGGCTCTTTAATAATTACCGTGGAGGTGAAAGGTGAGGGAAGGAAAGAAGGAAGGAAGGAAGAAAGGAAGGAAGGAAGGAAGGAAGGAAGGAAGGAAGGAAGGAAGGAAGGAAGGGAGGGAAGGAGGAAAGGAGGGAGGAAAGAAAGGTAGGTCACCCATTTTTCCCTTAGTCCTTTTGTAGGCTATAACCACCTAACATTTATCCTCTTTCCTTTATTACTCAGTTTTCCTTGGTTACTTTCTTAAATCTGAACCTTTTGTCTCAACTTCCAATGCTGAATATATTTTGGAGAACATAGATTGGAAAATTGATCTGCTGTATGTAAATGTTTAGCAGTCGTTTGTGTAACAACTTACTGATGACCTACTACAATGCTTTGCACAATGCTGGACCAGGAAAATACAAGACAGCTACTTCCCCCCTGGAGCTAAACTAAACCATTCACTCACTTGAGAAGTGCTCACCCACTGACATGAGCAGCTTACTTTGTGACTGTGTTATTAAGGGCCCTGTAGGAGAATCTCGACAAGGAAAAGCAGCAGTCCAAAACCCCCAGAGACCCCTTGAATGCATTTATGCTGCACACTGTGGAGCTGGGTGCCTCTTGAGTATCATTCAATAGTTCTGTCATGGTGAGAACAATTAGGGGCTTTAACAGGGGTATTCAAAACCCAAACACTGAAAGCCAACAGATTCATTTGTTACATTCAAATTTTCTCTCTTGGCCACATGAAGCTTTGTTTACACAAAATACCTGGTACCATTCGAAGCCTCTCTCTTTCCCGTTTTTACTGCTGTGTTTATCTCCCCTGGCTATGTCTGTTCTGAAATAAAGTTGGCGGAGAGGCTGTAAGCATCATAGTATTCATAGCCAGTGTTATTTCTCCATGCAAGTTTGTGAGCAGCTGCTTACCCAGGAAGTCTGGAGTGTGCTGCAAGTTCCAACCTGATTGAAAGTATGTGCTTCACAACCTTCTCTCCACCTTATCATTTAAAGTGGAGTCCATTGGAGCTATTTTCTGACTCAGAAAAAGAAAAGCTAATGACATTTATTGTTGTCTGTGTAAGCAGAATGATTGTGTTGGTGAAGAATTCTATCTCTTCAAAGTGGGACGGAATGAGACTAAAAATGTTAGTGAAATCCCTTGGAAACAAGAAGATAGCGTGCAACATTAAGCCAATGATGACCATCAAAAAATGCCATGGATTTCCAGAGTGGGATGTTTAAGAAAATCAGAAGAGAGAAGTTCTAAAGAGCAATTCCCTGCATGAGGCAGGAGTAGAGGCAGGAGTAGTTCAAAGCTAGTGAGAAAAAGGATGGTATGGAAAAAGTTTGGAGGCCCATCAGTGACCTATTATCCTAACTCTCCTTTGTATTATGTCTCTGGAGGTGGAATAAGATCAAGAATGATACAATGTGCATAAAGAAAAATATAAAGTCCACACATTATGAATGAGACAATAATATAAGAGATCACAAGTTAGTAAGTGAACTGGAGGCCAAGTGATGAGATATACTAATATTAGCTGAATTAGAACAATTATATTTCTTATGCTACACTATGAAAAAAAAGCCTCTGGTATGCCATGACATACTGTTATGGACTTAAAATACACAACCGAATGCTGGACTGTAGTTCAGTAGTAGAGTACTTGCCTAGCATATATGTAGTCCAGAGTTCGATCCTCAGACCCGCAATAAATAAATTATTAGGTAAAAAAAAAAAAACAATCCAACTGAGGGTTTGTATCCTATCATGAAACCAGAGCCATGCGTTCTAGGAGAGCCAACAGACTATTAAGTCCTAAGAAACTTCATTTGTGTGGTTCATGGTTTCTCTGTTGTCTAAAATGAGATAATGTGTCATCATTTATTCCTACCCTATATATAATTCCATCAATTATCCTGGCTATATTTATAATGATTCATTTTTATTTTGACTGCAATAAAAACAGTATTTACTTTATATTAGTGAGCTAGTATTCTAGTATTTTAATATTAAATGACATTAAGTTACAACTCTTGAATCCTAAAATTTGAATCAGATTACTTATATTGGAACTTTAAATTTATGTTGCTAATACATTTATACTCCAAGTTTATCCACTCCCAAATCCCACTCCTTTGATATACAAACCATTACAGTACAAACTTGCTTTCCATTTTCTATGTAAGATAAACCTGAGTCATGTTCACGCACAATATTAAGTAGTCTGGCACAAAACATAGACTTTTTATTTGGTGGGGCTGCAGTAGTTACCCTCAAAGAGTCCAGAACCTATATACACTTCCAACTTTGTAGATAGAATAAATAATGCAGTTCAAAGAATGTATTTGCACCCTACTGTAACTATATACAATTTCATTTTAGAAGAATTCACATTTTCATAATTGTTCTCATTATGCATTTCCTTAATCAACTGATAATAAAAATAGAACTATAATTAAGTGGCTTTTCAAGTTTTTTAAAGTATTTATTTTTATTTAAATTTAAACACCAGAAAATGATGATCACTATACTATCATAGTTTTATTATGTAAACATTGATAAGGTAAAAATATATTGATTAACTTACTTCAGTCAAGAAATGAGAAGATAGATCACTAAGAATAATTTTGAGTATTCCAGCACTGATTTATTATAATTCACATGAAGTATAAGATGCATAATTATGTGATCACAATGCACAGTCAATTTCATTTTTTCAGTGAAGCCAAACTCCACACAATATCTTGACTTAGAATTACAAAGTATAGTCTAATTTTATGCTTAAATTTATATTCCTAGACCTGTAGCTCCTGTAGGAGCAAAGGAACAAACAGTACCATTTCTTGTATTATACATACATACATACATACATACACACATATATACATAGCATGCCTTTTGCAGAGCTTGTCATGAAAGAAAGGTTACTTTTACATGAAAACAGGAAAAGAAAAATTTTCAGAAATAAAATATTGAATTGCTTTGCTTTCCCTTTTTGCTTTATCCACAGTTCACTGCCTGGCAGTTTCAGATTGTGCAATAGGAAAGCAACACCAGGCCACATGGTCATCTTTTTCTGTAGCTAAAATCCTTATGATCCTTAGATTTTTGGCACTTGAGTACTATTTCTACACAAAGGGACCAAAAAAGCATGACAATTAAGGATTTTTTCATTGAAAGCCAATGTTCAAGGTAAGCAGCAAGGGTATGTCCATTGAGCCATGTGGTTGGCCTGTAATGGAATGCTATGTACAGTGTAAGACACTCCAGGGTGGCATTCTCTGGGTGAAAATTAAAAGCATATTTGTAAGTTGATTAGCTGAATTTGTCAAATAAACAAGCCTGTCTGCAATCCTATTATATTCCTTTCTAAATCTCCTAGAACAAATCTAAAGTGTTTCTATAAGACATAATGAATATACATTTATAAATACAGGAAATCAAGAAAAAATTTGCCATTCATAGGCATCAATAGAGTCTGATAAATGTGCATGATCAAATTCATGTGAAACAAAGAAATATTGAGGATCCTTAACAAAAAATGAAGATACTGGTGAATCAGGAAGAGGTGATAGCTCTATAACATAAAAGTTCTTTAAATCCATGTATATTTATTTGTTTCTTACAGGACAAATTTTTCACTTTCCAATTCTCCCTTATCCAAAACATAAAATCTTATATTCAGCCTATCCAGTCACTTAAAGACATATACAAAAACTCACATCACTACTATACTCCATATATATATATATATATATATATATATATATATATATTTGTTAAAATACCTGAACCTTAAAGAAATGCAGTTTTAGTAGTAACACATGGGGGACTGCCTCCCCCTAAAGAACATTAGTAATTATTGCAACTAGAAAATTCTAATCAGAACTGGTATCTTTATGTTGCTACTTCCTCTATTATACTGTACTTGCTATTCAGACCCATTATGTGTTTGATAATGAAATGATAGCAGAGTGAAGCTTTGTGGTCAACTGACCCAATTCAAGTGACAGCATCATATTTATTTGTGTACATTTGTGTATTTTTAGTACCAAAAACAGAATCTCCTCAATACTCAGGGCCATTTAAAAAATGTGATCTTCTTAAAACACTCACATACAAAAGTCTTAGTTACCACTCCTTAAATGTTATTCAAAAGCAACCATTTTTTAATTACTTGAAACAACTATATTCTCATGAGTACTCTTGAAAGAAAAAAACTGAGAAGGGAAAGTCAGTACAGAATTACCTACCAGCTAGCTGTAGTTGATACTAGATGTGTCTATAAAGATTTACAATCAGTGCATGAAAAAAAGCTCTCCTAAATTTATAAGACTTGAGGGAATCCTTAATAATAATAATTTCATATACTTCTGAGGTACACCATAGTGGTAAGCACTCCGACAAACATCATTCTCTTTCTTTACAGGGACATGTAACTCTTCTATTTTTTTTAATAATTTTCTGGAACTGAGACATCAAGTACAGTGTCAGAGGTCGCACAGGTAGCAACTAACAGACCCCAAATTACAGCTCTGACTCAGCCCCAAATTCTCCAGTGCCTTGATATCTCAGAGCTGGATTCCTTCCACTTTGAGATTCATGATATGACTAATGTAAATAGAATTGGAATTTAATAGTAAAAATGCTGACATGACCTTATCTATAACTGCCCAAATGGTACCATTATAATTATGCTTTATAACTTTAACATCACCAGGAAACTTGCTACTTTTAAACCTTCCTAATCAACACTTCTTTGGTTGCCACAAATTATAAAATAGTCTGCTTTATAAAAATATGAGATTTATCCAACACCAAAGATGATATCTGTTGTCAGACAAAGTATATGGCAAATATTTCAGTTTATAACAGACCAAAAGATTTGAAATATAATTCTTCAATTAATCTTTAAAGTTCAGCTGTTTCCAAAAATGTTTTCTCTATTACTGATTTAAAAACACACAATTTGTTCATATACATTGCAAAGATAATAAAAATTCCACTTAAAATTTTCACCAGTTGTAGATATACTGTGATTACTTATCTCCTAAATCTCCTGACTTTGATGAAGCAACTGGTCAGGAAACAAAATTAGTAGCTTCCATATTGATAAATGCTATTTTTTCCTCTTTCCCAAATATTTTCTAATCTAACTGCATGACTTGGGCTGCCAAATAGTAATAAAATAGAAGAATACTGTTATATATTACATTATTCATTGTCTTCGTGTTTGAATGTTTACCTATTAAGCTAAGCTTTTTATTATTGATTTGTAGGATACTTAAGAAAAATTCCATAACCTGCCTTGCTTGGTTACATAATCCTCTTCCTAAAGAAAGTAACAGGTTATAAGGAACCATAAAAATGATAAAATAATTTAAACTATCTTAATGTGAGTACATCCAGTCGTAAAGTAAAAGGTTATATATATATATATATTATATATATGTAATATATATATATATATATATATATATATCATGTTCAGTTTCTTTTTATACAGACTGTTTTTCCTTTCTTTTGTGGTATTGTTTCCATCCCCTAGTGAGCTTTGAAAACCTCCACAGTATGCCCTGTCTGGTAACATATGTGTGGCTTAAATCAGAAAACAACAGAGGAAGTCATTTATAAAATATTCAAATTAAAAATACAGGAAAAATCATTGCAGACTATATTTCTGCACATAGTTGGAGACTAACAGCCTGGAAGCAGCTGTAGTGTTACCCTGACCCCTGAAGGAAGGAATCAGGAGTTAAACTTCACATTCAATTTCCTACACAATATGAACACCAAACCTCCAAATCCACTGGCACAGTACATAAATGTTTGGGCATGTCCTGCAGAAATAAGAAAGTCACCTCAAATATCAGACCTCAAAATTTCACTCCAAAGTCCCAGCATTCTGATTTGAGATGAACAAATCTTTTCAAAGTTACTTAGTAGACACCCAGATCCTGCACCCAACTACACAGGATTGTAAGGAAATGGACTATGTGAAATAAAGGAAAAACAGGTAGAATCATCTCATATCCCTGAAAGAAAAGTCACTTAGCCTTCTCTGTAAGATAAATGCAATGGGAAATAAGAATTAGTACAACTGGATGACAAGAGTTAACTGAACAGGGTTAAAATGTCAGCAGTTTCATTCTTTGATGAATATATAATCTATTGAGAAATAGACAGATCCTACAAGAGTAAAAGACCAAAACAGGATGATGTGCATTTGCTTTTTAAAAAACATAGTTCAAATAAAACATGAAGAAAAAATGACATTTCTTTCCTTCTGCAGTATCCTCTCCTCTGTACAATGAACACAGTACATTTATCTAATCTCATGGTAAAAGTCTCTGGGACTGCAACATGTCTTGTAAGGTTTTCAGTAAATAAAACTTAAAAATATATCACGCTTTATTTCTGGGATTTGCATTAATAATGAATTTGATGCTGTTCTTCTTTTTTTTTTAATTGAACAGGATATTGTTACCTTTAAAGGCTTTTACTTTTCTTTTCCCAGAGGGTTAAAATGGCCCAGAAAGAGGTTGTTATACCAAAGATAAAGGTACAAAGCTCTCATTTCTGACATACAGGGGAAACAATCATCATTTTTTATGAGGGAACCACCAGACTGAAATCTCCAACAAGCTTTACCAGAAAAAAAAAAATGCAACAGAGGACACTCAATAGTCATTCCCTTCACAATCTTCATTTCAATGGATTTAACTTTCCACTCAGTTGGGGTCACATATTTCAATCATAAGAAAAAGAACTATGACCTTGGTTGGAATCATCGGCCCCAATTACTCAATGGGGCATTTGTGAAACACTGCGGACACATTTTGACTCTCCACGGGTGTGGCTAAAATTGCTCCTGTCCAGCCCTAAAGCTTACATGATGTGCTATCCCTCAGAAACTCACTGTGAGAAAACTCATGCTAAATTCGCTGAAGAGATCAAGGCTTACAGGACCCTTGGAACTAATCTCTGTCTGCTCTCCTCCTTTGTAAGCTATTACAAACCTTCAAAAGTTAACAGGGTGATAGAGTCTCGCTCTATACAATCATTTCATCTCACTATCGTTGACTGAAGCTCACTGATGTAATGAAGTTACATAATCACCGATTATGCATGACTTCCATCCATCTTCCTACATATTCACATATCTTCTCCCCTCCCCTTGGGATCAATCTACCAGGTGAGATTTATAACACATGTAAATGCTCCATTCTCTCATCACAGGTACAGAATATGAGACTTTAGCATTGCAGTACAGTGCACTGAACCACGTCATCAATATCGATTTTTTTTATCCCATTTCCAGGACAGAATATACTTAAGCATCCTTAGTGTTCTAGTCTCTAACTTTTTACCGAAAGGATAAAATAGCAGATAGGGCATATCTTCAACTTAAGGTTAAAGGAAGTATGCAATTGCCTGCATTTCCAAAGCTGGCTGCATTGCAATGAAAGGATCCTCTCTGCTTCCAGACCTTCGACTTCCTTGCACGTGGGTCGCAGCTTCAGCTATTTAGGGTATTGGGTAAATAATTATATTATTGGACAATTGAACTTGAGAAAGAAAGGACTATGGTCACATTTAAGACAATGTCGCCGTACTTGTCTCTATTTTGTCATCATTTTCAGCTTTTTCATTTCTTTTCTTTTCTTTTTTACACTCCGAGTAATAATCCAATAGGTAGAAAAGTAGTCCGGGCACTTAATAATCTCCAATAACCACAACCTAGTGAACAATTAACAATGATTATCCCCTTAAAGTTTAGGAACTTGACAAGTGGGATGTCCCTGGTCCCATTGCGGCTGTGAAATGCAGCAGAATGCTGCACTGAGTTGAAAGCATATTTTTTAATGAATAAAGAGTAGCTCATTTCATTTTAACTAAGGTTCTTCACTAAGTGTTCCTTTTACTGCTGTTACCCCTCCAGAATGCAGGGTCCCCAAATATTGCATCTAAACAAAGAATGTTTACCCAGAATTAATTCAAGACACTCTGTCATATCAAAATAATTGGAGGTGGAGAGTGATGCTTTGATTTATTTTCAATTAAACTCAGAATTCAGGCACACATACATACACACACGCACATGCACATACACCAACACACCCAACTGCAGTTATTCCATTCGGTGCCAATAACGGCCACATCACAGCCATCAGTGCGATGCAGCAATCATCCAAGTCACCCATTCCTATTCCAAATGCCCAAGTTTGCTCATGCCACTGATGGGTTTGCATATATAAAATGACCTTACCCACAACTGTCTTCCAAATTATTCTCCTCTCGTTATTAGTCGGTAAGGTAATTGCTGGTCATCACAATGCGTATTCAGAAAAATCCACGTTTTACTCCTGGGTTCTTTTTCTTGTTTTTGCTAGCAATTAATATCGTGAACAAGATACCCATTCACAAATGCCAAGTTCACCATAAAAGCAGATAATTCCATACAGATCTTCCCCTACAAGACTGTCTCCAGTTAGTTCTCAAAGTGCCCGATTGTTTGGTGAAGATACAATCCAGGTGCAGAGCAGGGGGAAAAAGACTGGGAGAGAAAAAGAAGAAGCAGATAGAAAAGGAGAGACTGAGAGAGGAGAGCACCGAAAAAAGGAGGCAAATAATTCTTTTTAAGAAAAAAAAAAAAGGAAGGAAAAAGGCTGACAAGTGAGGAAGTCTGTGAGCTCTACAACAAGAATCGGAGTCTTGCTTGCAAATCTTCTGGATACATGTAGCCTTTCAATTCCGCCTGGTCCCCAAGTAAAATTTCCAGATCCGGGATGCAGCCATAAGAAAGAATCCTATGTATATTTCACAAGTATCCCGCAATAACAGATCCGACGGGTTTTCCTTGTACAGTACTGGTATGTGAAAGCACACAACCCCTGCTGTTTGGGAAGGTGTCTCCTGGGTCCTAGCTCTCTTCAACAGTCCCCAAAAATGATTTTTCAAAAGAGGGAGGGGGGAGGCAGCTTTTCGTTTGTCTTGAATGATACTAATCCTAAGCGAAAACGACAAGCAACCCACGAATAGCAAGAGATCTTGATTTATAGTCGCAATCCACTCAAAATATCCCAGGGAAGAACGAGCAAAAACAAGAAAGAGAAACTGCAATGCATAAATGATTCCAGTGTTTCTACAAGATCGGTTCATTTGATTGAAAGCATTCTCTGGTTTGCTGCAAGTCATAAAGAGGATAGTATTACTGCCACCCAATGGATATTTTAGTACTAGCCAATCCACAGCCAGCCACCGCTTTGCGAGTTTTAGTTTTCAGAAGACGGAAGAGAACAGAGAACGGATGGTAGCCTGGGAATCTTTTGGACAGTAACCTGGGAGATCTCCAATAAGGGAAATCTGTTCTTCCAGGCACAAGTGGACTGACAAATGTGGATGTTTACCTAATCTTGCGTTAGCCGCCCTAGAATTATGGTTCCATTTCTCTAGGAAGCACAAAGGTACAGAGAGCGATGCCTAGACTGACAATCATAATAATCTTTTCGTTTTTTCTCTGTGAAGCGGATTTATTGTTGCGCGCGATCCCTCTCTCTCTCTCTCTCACTCTCTCTCTCTCTCTCTCTCTCTTTCTCTCCCTCCCTCCCTTCTTCCCTCCCTCCCTCTCGTTTCGGTCTCTCTGTATCACTTTAAGAGGAATTTCGAAAGGGAGGGACCAGATTTGAGAGGGCTGTTCCAAATCTCCGGAGGCAAAGTGTTACTTGTTTCTCCGCAGCAGTTTTGCAAAGCGCTTCAGTTTCCATTCGTATGTAAACTGTGAGTCCTTCAGGCGGTAACCCTCCCTGCAACCACTCTTTCCGTTTGGGAATGAGCAAAATCCTCCCTAAGAAAGTGGAGCTTGGGAGAATAGCGCTCTTGGAAGGCTCCCTGGGAACGGGATAAGGGACTAAGATGTGGAGCAGGGCAGAGAGGATCCGGTAAGACCCTGCTCCCCGTCAGTGCAGAAGTGTTCTCTAAGGAAGAGTTCGCCATGGGTTTCTGAAATAGATTTGTGATGAAGGAAAAGGGGCAAAGTGGGTTCCAGTAAATAGGATATTTGCTCAGTTTAAAGTCCTTGTCCATTTACCTTGGTTTGTATAGTAAATATTTTGAGTCTGTGCCTCTCAAACTTTAATGTATGCAAATCACCTGGATACCTTGTTAAAATGCAGATTTTGAGTCAGTCCTTCCCAAATGAGGCCAGAGAGACTCCTCTCTGTTAAGCTGCTCTGAGGACCATAACAATGCTGTCGGACTACGGGGCACATTTGGAGTTTCAGTACCCTAAGGGAGTGTTAATATTTACATTGCAGCCGAAATGTTAGGTTCTGACTCTGGAGAGGCAGGGCAGTCACTACCCCTCTCTCTTCTTCACCTTTTAACCTTTCCCACACACCACCTGTAGTTCCCATTCTCGGAAACCTTAACCCACTCTACAAGGCATTCCATGAGCTTTTATAGGAGAAGGTTTAACGGGATAAAGCAAAAATAGAAAAATAAATAGGCAAAACAGCCTTGGCCCTGGAGAACAATATAAATGTAATATAGGAAGTAAAACACAAGATGAAGATAAAAGAAATACTTGCAAAAAAATAGGTAAAATGTAAGCCAAGCTAAAGCAAGCTAAACTAAGTGCACAGATGCAAATAAAGTGTTGGGAGACTGGGAATAGGTAAATCTGTATTTTGAAGGAATGAGCATTCAATTGAACTTTCTACTCCAAGGTCGGGGGGAAGATGTGGTCAAAGTGTGTAGGGAAGTCCCTCACAGTTTTTCTGAAGGGAACTCACCCAGGTTAACCTCTTGTATGCCAGTCTTTCTTATCTCCCTGCTCTTTCCCCACATGTTACACATTTCAGAGTAATCTGAGGACCAGAGATAAACAGGAAAGTTATCCCCACCCTCCTTTATGGTGAGTGATCCACATTTTCTACACCTTCCATCACACTCCTTTTGCCGACTCACTGAAGTGAAGAACTATACCTCAAGCAACCTGGAGGGTTAATAAATTCAGTTGCTCTGAGAGATGTTTAGAAGCAAAAATCCTGGACCATGGGCTCAAACTCTAATGTCACTCAGAATTCAACCCTCAAGTAACCATAATTATCCATGGGAATCACTAATTTCTCTTCATCTCTATTCGTTTGTCTATTGAATGAGTGTTAAAAAGGACTAGTTACCAAGGTGTAGTCCAGTTCAACAGAGGGTAAAATTCAAGTCCTCTACTTGCAATGATTCTGCAAGTCAATTTTGTTACTCTACACAGAGCACAACTTGAGATTATTGCCCTGACCTGGGCTACAGAGAGCATCCAGAAGCATTGAGAAGTACCTGAAACACACAGGGGACATTTGACCATTTCATTCCTATTGAAAAAGATGCTTTAAAACACTTTCTCTTTGAATTCAGGAAGGGAAGTGTTTGTTTGAATCAGAGGTGAAGAACTGTCTATTCCTGGATCCTACAGAGCCAACTGTGGGCCTCGCTGTTTGTTGCCATGGGATCCTCTTTGTGCGAACTGTCTTGAACTGTGTGGGAACATTTTCCTCTTGCCTCACTTCAGTTTTCTCTCTAACTCTTCTGAAGATATGTGTCAGAGCAAAATGTAGCAGCATTATTGCCAATTAAGACTAACAGCAGCTGCAAGGTGCATCTAATTAGGAATTTTAATTACTTCACTGAATTCTCATTTGCAGATGTTTAGAGCATTAAACAATGTATTGTGATTTTATTTCAAATATGAATAAAGCTGACCTGTCTTCAAAAACAAGTGGGGATACAGGACTCAATGAAGGGTGTAAAACAAAGGCTTTGATATGGGAAGTATACACCTTGATACATTGAGAATATATGGCATTTTATTCAGGATAAGGCAATATGTATATCAATATACATGCTTCTTTTTTTACTAAAGGGAAAGGCAGGAAAATCTCAAGACACTGAAAAAGCTACTATTTTACTACTCAAGTAGAATTCTTGCATGTTATATAGTTCTTCTCATGTTTTGTTTCTTTCTTTGCCAGTAACAGGATAGTTAACATTATGTTTGGTGCTGCAGTGTGGGGATTGTAGGCTATAATGCAAAGCATTATGGGGTTTGTAGTAAAAATTGGCTGCAGAGCAATCCAAGCTTATAGCTTTTCTCAGTTGAAGAAACTGTTGTTTTAGTTTATGGTAATAAGAAGAGTGTCAAGATATTTTACATCAGATTAATGAAACAAAGTTGACGTATTGGGAATATGAAATTAGATTTTAGAATAATATTCTGACTGAGAAGGAGAAAGCAATAATATCTTTTATAAACTACAAAGTAACACGAGTGAGCTACTTTCTAATATTACTGCATTATAAGTTAGGCTTTTAAAATCACGTTCATTGTTTTAGCTGTAAAAAATGAGGAAATATTATATAAAAAATTGGTGTTTATGAATGAGAGTTGTGGACACAGAAAATGAACTAAAATTCTTTCTGCTTTTGCCTCTATTGGTAGTCTAAGTTTAATTTTCCACACTTTACATCATTCCTCAGTGAAGTGAGGGAAGCTTTGATTTAACCTACCTTTTGAGGGGTTTTGTTATACAAAATTATGCTGACTATTCAGAGTAACTTCTCTTTTTAATGAACTCCTTAATGAGAGAATATACTTAATGCTAGAAAATATATCCAGAGTGGGGTTATTTCATTCAATTTAAAAGTAATTAATTATGAAAATGTGTAAGTTAAGAAGATAAATTCACGTCATTTTTGTATGAAAATGATTCTAGAATAATAAATACACAATTTATAGAAGTTTTGATTTAACTCTGTTGGCAATATATTTCAAAGTTCATTAAACATTTTCTGTATGATAGGAATTCAAAGTCTATCTCTTAGTTATGCTGCATGAAATCAGTGCCTCTTTTGTTAGGAAGGCTAAAAAACATCACTTCAAAGTCTGTTCCATATGTGAATGTCCCCATTATCAAGCTAAGTTACTTAGAAGGTATTTTATACCTGAGGTTGCTTCCTTTTCTTTCTCTCTCCTTAAAGGGGCCTCCATCCACAAAAAGGCTGTGCAAAAGCAAACTTATTACAGACATGAATAAATGCAAAATCAAATACCCTTCATTTTCAGGCCTTTTACCAGCAACATTCATCTGAACCCACCACCACATAAACTCAAATGAGGTTCAGACAAAGACTTGAGCATTTCAGCAAAATTCCACTCAAAAGTTCAGGAATAATAAAGAATGGTTTGAAAAAGCAAACAGCAACAGGAAAGAAAAATGCCATGTCTGCTTTTCTTTCAGATATCTAAGTTCTGAATTATAAAAATGTACAAATATATATCTTCTTGAATGCAGTTTACATTATTGTTCATACTGTGAACATTTCTTTTATGGTCATAAAAATAAAAGCAATGCCCCAAATGAAACACTATGTACATAAGCGATGCAAATGCATCCCCGGTGGAAAGCCGGCTGGCTGCTGGTGGGAGGGTATATTTATACAGTGCCTTTCATTTGGAAGGTTCCCAAAATGATTTGCAAACTGTATATAGAGGAATTGCTCACCATGGAAATTCACCCACTTCCAGGAGAGAATGCAGAAGTCATTCCATGCTGACAACCAGTTTAAATAAAACCACAGAACAGTATTTCAGGTGGGTAAAATATTAAAAACAGAATTGATTTGGGAAATATGCACCAACAACCCACTATGTGCCCAGGCCTGGCTTGAAGCATTGAGGGCATCACTGTGGATATATCTTGTCAGGTTTCCTGTTCTACTAAACTTTACATTTTACTAAAATCTGACCAGAACTTCTGAGTTTAAAAGCCTTATTTCCTGGTAAATTTCTGATCTCTGCACACAATTCTACTGAAATAGAACACTTGCTACTTTTTGTGTTTATTTATATCAAGCTTCATGATATCCAGGACACATGACCTATGGCAATACTTTTCACTTTAAATTGAAAGCACAAAAATATAGCTTTAGATATTATGGTTGAAGCAGGTAAAATGACAGTAACATTTACTTCACCAAATGATTTGGCAAGTGGTAGGGCAGAATTCATTCTCTTCCAGGTTCTGGAAAAAAAGAAATGATATTGATATAAAGATACAGAAGATTGCTTCTTCTGAAAGGATTCAGGGCACCTCATGGTAATTAAGATATAAAATACTCTGGTTAAAGAAGAGAACAATGTGTGCTTCTGTTTCAGGGTATAAAATATGGAATCAAGTTTTGGTGTCTCCTAAATTAACTAGATGATTAATATTCTTTAAGTGGAACTAGAAGTGAGGCCCACTCAAGTTCAGGCTCTGTGTGCTCACAACCATTGTCCCCTTCTCTGAACTATACTTCCCGATGTCAGCACCTGGATCCCCTTGAACGATTGCATTCAGGCTACTGACTCTGTGCGTTCTGCCTTTGATGAGCAGAGAAAACCTGGAGTTTAAGACACTCCTCCATGCCAGCGTGGTGGCAATTGGCTATAATTCCTGCCTTTGAGAGCCTGAGGCAGGAAGATTGCCACAAGTTCGAGGCCAGGCTGGGCTGCATAGTGAATTCAAGGCCAGCCTGAACTACATAGCAAGACCTTGCTTCAAAAAGCCACCAAAACACCTTCACAAAAAATAAAAAGTAAACACTAAAAAATACAAATTAAAAAAGAAAAACCCTCCTCCACTTTAACCAATGCCTAACTGATGTAGGAATATGAAACCCTGGCTCTTTTTACCATAGTTCAAAAAAAACTCCATGGTGCAAATTACACTCTAGCTTTCCTGTTAGATCTAGCTGAGGTCAGGTTCGAGCTTGTCGTCACAACCTTGCTTGATTTTTTTGAAATTCAGTGGAGGATAATAAGAAAGAATCATAGGGGTTTCAAATATGGCTTTAGAATATTCAATCTGTGTAACTAGAGACAGTAATATTTGTTCATTTACTCATCTGTCTGTTATTTATGAACTACATACAATGCACCAGAGAGTATGGACTGCTAAGACAGTCCTTGTCCTTAAGTAGCTCACAGCTAACATTAGAGAAACACATAAAAACCACGTGTGATATATAATGTGATAAGGACTATAAAGAAATATTTGAATTCTGCCTGAAAGAATCAGGAAACACTGGACAGTGAAGGTTTTATTTTAGGGACCTTGGTGGATAGCAAAATTTTCTTGTACCTGAAAGAGAATAGCCTTGGTTCTGGTAGTAGAATTCAAAAGTGATTAAAATCATAGAATCGATTTTTGAAAGGGGATCTAGGGTCAACTTTGAATAATTCATTGTAGGCAGAGGAAACTGAGTCTCATTTAACCGAATGACAGTTATTTAAGTTTGCACAACTAGGAAGTGGTAGGAGTTCTCTTCTGGAATGATTTAGCCATGTTGCCTGTCACCTATTCCTTAAATAGTTAAGTCAAGAACATAACAGAGATATTTGCTTTAGTATGATCTGGTTTGAATCTTGGCCTCTTGGTCCCGGCCCTAATAAAATGCCTCACCTTTTCTGATTTTCAAGGTCTTCCGATAAAAAATGAAGTTAATAGGATAACTTTCCACTGGGGATGTTGTAGCGTATGTACCCTGCAGAGTGCCTAGGACATGGAAAGTGTTTGAGAGAAGCACGTTGCACTTTGTTTTAAATGTTTTCATTTCATTTCTTGTCAGACAATGTTATTTACAGTGGCATAAATGGAGTCAAGGATGTTAACCGTTATTCATGTTTTGTCTTCATTTTTGTTGTACTCAGTTACACAGTCGAAAACAACCATTGAAGTAAGATAGTTTTTGTTGTTGCTGTTGTTGTTGTTGCTGTTGCTGTTGTTTTAAATAAACTTTAGCTAGGATAAACCTGACTGCAACACATAAGTTTATTGATAAATCATCTCAGGATCAGTGTAATTTACTGAAGTACAAGCCAAGTAGGTAAGTCTGCTTTGCCTAGCCAGTCTGCTGTAATAATAACAAATATTAAATGTGTATTTGCAAGTTAAAGAAGTCTGTTTTAAACGTATCACAAATGAGGATAACCACGCAGCAAACACACTTGTGAAAAGATGAATGACCTCATTATACCTAACAGTGATATCAATTAAAACCACAATGTAACATCATGACACAATTACTAGAATGTTTATAATGAAATCACAGAGAATAGAAAATATATGTGAAGAGTTGAAATAACTTGAACTCGTGTCTATTCATAGCAGAAATAAATTGCTTCGGCAATCTTGAGAGACTTTGCAGCACTGCCTCTTAAATGTAGACATATGAATAACCTGTAATACCAGCAATCCCATTCTTAGCTATATACTCAACACAGATTGAATTAACCAGAAGCATGTTTTAGAGGGTTCACAGCAACCTATTCAAAAGGGTTCCAATTTATCCAGGCATGATGACACACTCTTCTAACCCCTGGGAGGCCAAGGCAGGGGGATTGCAAATTCAAGACCAGATTGTGAATTTAGCAACTTAGTAAGACTTTGTCTCAACATAAAATATTAAAAAGGGATGGGAAGTTAGCTCAGTGCAAAGAGTTCAATCCCTAGTACAGCAAAATAGTAAAAAAAAAAAAAATCAATTTGGAAGCTACCCAAAAGCTTATCAACAGTACAATAAATGAATATATTATATCTCCATACTGTGGGCTATCATAAGAAAATGAGAACAATCAATCTATAGTTATTCAATCTCACAAATATAATATTGAGAAAAATAATACACAGAATATATACTGCAAGACTTTATTTAAAGAGATGAGACAGCAAAACTTGTCAAACTACACTGTAAGACATATGGATATCAGTTAACTGTATACCAGGACATAAGACATAAGGATACCAGGAAGACTGACTATAAGGAAGAATAGGAAGGGGCTGCTAGATGCTATAATGCTTTGCTGTTTTTGTCTTTTAGGCTGTTTGTCACCTGGGTGTATTCATACTTTGAAGTTTCATTAAACTGTGCTTATATTTTATTTATGTATGTACTTCATGTTTTGATTAAAAGTTTTTAAAAAATAAACATGTTTTGAGATTAGAAGAGTCTCACATCAATGATATATTGTTAAAAGTAATCAATAAAAATAATATGTGGTAGGCAGATACCATATTAAATGGGCAACTTTCTTTCTGTAAAGTGAACAAGAAAGGATCATATTAGTTTATGTTAACATATGTCTGCAAGAAATAAATGAAGTTTTCTTTTTGAAACATAATTAACTTAGTATAATTTAATATAGAAATGGAATCATGTCTTTGATGTTTTAGTGTCAATCAAAGCTCAATTCTTTTAAAGATGTGAGCCAGCAATTATTTAGTACTTACTGTGTGTCAGGTATTCTTGAAGGCATGTGGTATGTGCTAAGTTATTATTCTACAAATTAAATAGGTAATATTTTTATGGACAATTTACAGATGAGGAAACAAAGGCTTGCTCAATGTTTCACAGTGACAAAGTTGGAAATTGTGCCTGCTCTTAATTTCTATCCTTATCTACTCTTAACATTTGATTATTTTCTCTAAGTTACTTTTAGCTAAAGACATCTATTTTATATTTGGCTTATATGTTGCCTAATTGGATTGCTATTCCTAATATGTCAAGCTGCACGCTACACAGTTAGTAACAGTTCAACAACATTTCTAATGCACTGTTTTCCCTAGCAGAACCTGTGACACTTGGTTATAAATATCTCTTTGTTCTGTTTATTTTTTTCTATAGGAGCAAAGTGGATTATTATGTTTCTGTTGAATCAAGAGAAACATGTTGAATTTATAGATTTCAGGGGGAAAATGTTAATATTTCAACTTTCTAAACACCTAAGAATAGTGTGATGAAGGATGTGCTAACATGTATAAATATGACTAGGACTTTCTGAATTAAATTTTACCCTATGAAAACCACACAGGAGTTCATAAAGAGATTCCTCTGGTCAGAGTTCAGAAAGAGATTCCTGTGGTTGATATGTGTGTGTGTATTTGTGTGTTTATCAGATATTAGAAAAATATTATTCCAGAATGAGATTATAATATAGCAAATACTAGGTACTAGAGGGAGATTATTCATAGCAGAATACAGATAATAACTTAAAAGTTAGGTATTGCTATCATAAACATCTCTTGTGACAGAGGAAATACTAACCCTACTTTTAAATTTGCTAAAATAAAAAGTTTCCCAGGCATTTTGCATCTAGATAGGGCCATGGTTGAGAGTGGAGAGAAGTGTTACATCTTCCAGAACAGATCTAGTCAGACCTCCAGAGGATTATTTCCCCACTGTCTTATTCACCTGCTTGTTTCCTGCATATGGGAAGTTTAAAAGAAAAGGCTATAAAAATGGTACAGGCATGTGATTATAGGATCCTAATTCATAAGCCCTTGCTCAGAGGGGTAGTAGCCAGTAGTGCTAGCCTTAGACTTTGTGTAAGAAGTAAACTTTCATTCTTTTAAGTCACAGAGATTTGATGTTCATTTTCTAGTACAGCAGAGATTAGATGATCTGGATTTATAATTTCCAGCCATAACCTGTCAAAGTTGCAGAAAAAAGTTTTTTCTATCCCATTCCTTTTTGCATTTCAGGTGTACAAGACCATCTTGATCAGTATTCTTAGATAACAGTGGTTTTATTTAAGAATTTATTTATTATTTTATGGGGCTATAAATCCTTGAGAAAACACCACCCAAAATAAAAACATGCATCTTGATAATTACCCATATGAAACATATGGTATGGTACTCTTTCAATCTATCCATCTGCTCTCTTCACCTAAAGGAACTATCATCCTGAATCCCACATGCCTTTTTTCTTTTGACTTCTTTTTTGTATTTTATTGCACCTATAGATATTTGCAAAATATATATAAATTTTAATTCAATTGGGTGTATTGTTTTAACTTAATGTCAGTTTCCGATCTGGGGAAAAGGTGGTAAGTATACTTTTTACTCTCCCACTGAACACATTAAAGCCTGAACAGAATGCATGGAGCAACTATTTGAAAACCATTTATGGTAAATAGTAGAAGACAAATAAGGAATGTGCATGATACTTTGAAGTACCACTCATTTTTGTGCTGAATTTACTTTTTTTTTCTTTACTTTGATATCTCTCAATCTGAAATCAGTATGATCAGAAACTTGGAAAATAGCCCTGTTGCTCTGCTTCTAGCTCAATGACAAGGAAAAGAACTCTTAATGATTAGGAGAAGATCTTTCCTCAACTTTTCAGATTCTCCATTCTCTGCCTCAATCTCTAGGCAACCCTGTGGTAGTGGTTGAGGTAACAGCTGCCTTTACTGAAACGTGCATAAGGGAAATCTCCAAAGGAAGAATCTTCCTCTTTGGTCTATGGAGCCTCAACTCCAAAGGGTAGGGCAAATTGTGTTACTTGTTTTATTTTGCTCTCTTTGTTTCACTTGAACCAAGACATGAATATAATCACAGTAATCCACAACAGAGCATAACAGTCAGTATAAGGTAATTAGAACTCCAAGTTTCTGGCCAGAGTACTAAAAAGGAAAGAGGAAAAGAACAGTAGAAAACTATCAGGGAAGGGGCTGGAAATGTAACTGAATGGTAGAGCACATGCCCCGGGGTTTGGCTTGGATCCTCAGAATTAGAAAAAAAGAAAGAAAGATACAAGGGATGAAGAACTCAGGAAATCAATCCCACAAATTTATTTCTATATTTCAAGGCTCATGCTAAGTTTACACATGTGAAAGTATGATTCTAATTAATATATTTGTCTGTAATTATAGCTCCCTTATCAATCATAGTACATTTTGTTGACCTATCTTTTTCTCTTCTCTTATTTCTGTCAGTCTTACAGATTTCCTTCCACTTTCATTGGATTGATTGACTGATTGATCAATTGATTTTGAGACAGGGTCTTGCTATGTCATTCAGGTTGACCTTGAACTCATTTATGTAGCTTAAGTTGACCTTGAACTCAAGGCGATCTTCCTGCCTTAGCCTCCCCATTGCTGAGATTACAGCCATCCACCACCACATTCAGCTTCTTTGGATTTATTCTATCAATCATATTTTAACACTTTAAGATGGACGCTTAAGTCATTAAAGACTTTTTCCTTTAATATTAGTATTTGGGGGTATCAATATCCCTCAGATCACTTTTACCGTATTTTGTAGTTTCTGGTGTCTGGTGTTTTTTCTGTCATCTTTGCCTGTTAGCTTGAAATTTCACTTCTTTTTTTTGCTTTAAGACTTATTTGAGAGAACCAGGGTCGGGTCCGCATCACTCGCGGTGCCCCGCCTAGCTCGCTGGGACCAGGAGGCCTTGGCCCCCACCCAGTGAAGGAGGAGGCTCCACCCACATGTCCCGGGAGGCCACCCTTCCTTGCTGTGCATGGGACACAGCCTACCGGGTCCCGCAATCCTGGACGCCACAAGAATCAGCGCAAACCTCTGGGGAACACCGGCCAGCCACGCCGGACACAGAGGTATGCAGCCCAGCCCAAATCAGCCCAGGACCCCAGAGCTGCTCACCTGGAACTGAGCAACATAGCTGCAGGGACCTGCAGAGCTTGGGCCCCCCCCACGAGAGTGCAGAGCACACTCCAGCTGCATTCTTCAGTGGAGCGGCTTGAGCATGTGCCATCCCACAGCTTGGGTGTGGACCCCGCCGCCCAGCAGGGTTGCTCCCGGCACTGTAGACCTGGGACCTGCCTGGGCTTGCTCCACAGGCATAGCTGTTGGGCTGAACTTGCAGACAGAACCAGGGTCAGGTCCACATCACTCGCGGTGCACCGCCTAGCTCGCTGGGACCAGGAGGCCTTGGCCCCCACCCAGTGAAGGAGGAGGCTCCACCCACACACCCTGGGAGGCTGCCCTTCCTTGCTGCACACGGGACCCAGCCTACCCGGTCCCGTGATCCTGCATGCCGCAAGAATCAGCGCGAACCTCTGGGGAATGCCGGCCAGCCTCGCAGGACACAGAGCTACATAGATTTCAGAAGAAAATGACAAAACGAAAGACCAAGAGGCAGTCTCAGTCCCCCAGCCCACAAAGAACAAACCCAAGAGACACTGAAATGGAAGACAGTGAGAGTCACACAAATGGACTTTCTAAAATGATAGAAAAGGCAATAAAGAAACAGCTTGAAGAAGCTATAGAGAAATTCAAATCAGAAATATTCTCTCAGCTAAAAAATGAAATGAGAATCATTATTAAAGAAATGTTGCATGTATCTAAAGAAGAGCAAGATAAAAACATAGAAGAACTTAAGAAAATGATCTAAACCTTGAATGAACAATATGAGACACAAACAGAATGCATGAAACAGATGCAAAGGGAAATGCAGGAAATGAAAAACTCCATGGGAAGTTTGCAAAACTGCTTAAATGAAGCTGAAGATAGAATCTCAGATCTTGAAGACACCATGGGAGATCAGGGCCACGAAAGAAATGATCTCCTGAAAATAGTAAGGAACCAAGAAACAACAATTCAACAGCTGCAAGACAATGCCAAGAGAAATAACATCAGATTAATAGGCATAAATGAAAAAGCAGGGGTCAATACTAATGACCTGCAAAGTCTATTCACAGAATTAATAGCAGAAAACTTTCCAAACATGGGAAGAGAATCTGAAATACTGGTAACTGAGGCATACAGAACCCCAATTAACCACAACCAAAATAAATCCTCATCCAGACATATAATAATAAGGGTATCTGATATACAGCACAAGAACAAAATACTAAAAGCTGTCAGAGAAAAGAAACAGATCACCTATGAAGGAAAGCCTAT
>RJWM01005588.1:0-46683 GCA_004363535.1 Dasyprocta punctata
CTGGGGACAGGAGAGGGGAGCATGGGCACCGGGCTGGGGGCGCTGTGCTGGGGCTGGGGAGCCTGGCACTGAGCTGAGGAGGGTCACCGGCTGCGGCAAAGCAGCACGGCACTGGGGAAGGAGCTGGCCAGAGGAAGGGGCTGGTTTGGTGCCGGGCTGGGAGGGGACCGTACCACACAGCAGGCTGGGGTCCTGCTTGTGCTGGGGACTGGCCCCCACTCTGCAGGTATGTGTTCGTCGTGCAGAAGAGCTACCAGGACAGCGAGACAGGCCCCGAGAGCTCCGTCATCACCAAGGTCAAGGGGATCACACAATCTGAGCACAAAGTGTGGGACGTGGAGGAGTATGTGAAACCCCCTGAGGTGCGCCCTGCCCCAGGCCCGCACCCTGCCCCAGGCCCCAGGCTGAGCTGGCTGGCCCACCGCTCCTCTCTCTGTCCAGGGGGGCAGTGTGTTCAGCATCATCACCAGGATTGAGGTCACCCCCTTCCAGACCCTGAGTGCCTGCCCAGAGGTGAGGGCACTGGAGGGAGCCAGGGAGTGGTCCTGGCCACCTGCAGGGTGGGTCTGACTCCCTCTCCACCCTAGAGCATAAGGGTCCCCAATGCCATCTGTCACTCGGATGCTGACTGCACAGCTGGAGAGCTGGACATGCTGGGCAATGGTCAGTGGCTGCCACGGGTGGCAGGGTGGGCCATAGTTGGGCTGGGTCAAGCCAGTGTCTACCCCACAGGGCTGCGGACAGGGCGCTGCGTGCCATACTACTACGGGGAGGCAAAGACCTGCGAGGTGTCCGGGTGGTGTCCAGTGGAGGACGGGGCCGCAGTCAGGTGCGCAGCCCCCTCCTCGTGGGCAGAGGGGCAGGAATTGGAGCGGGAAGGGGCCTTCACAGCCGTCCTCCCCCTCAGCCACTTCCTGGGTAAGATGGCCCCAAACTTCACCATCCTCATCAAGAACAGCATCCACTACCCCAAGTTCCAGTTCTCCAAGTAAGAGTCGGCAGAGCTGGGGGCTGGCATGGGCACCACGGGGAGGGCGTGGGGGTCCCAGGCCTCTGCCACTTCTAGGGGCAACATCGCACACCGGGAGGATGACTACCTGAGACGCTGCACCTTTGATCAAGGCTCAGACCCCTACTGCCCCATCTTCCGGCTGGGCTTCATTGTGGCGCAGGCTGGGGAGAACTTCACAGAGCTGGCACACAGGGTGAGGAAGGCCTTGGCCAGTCCAGCACCCTCCTTCCCCCTGGCAGCCGCTGCCACAGGGACACACCCATCCACAGCACATGCTTCTAGGCTGACCCGAACTCCTACCACTCCTCACAGGGCGGTGTCATTGGGGTCGTCATCAACTGGGACTGTGACCTGGACCTGCCTGCATCCCAGTGTAACCCTAAGTACTCCTTCCGGAGGCTCGACCCCAAGCACATCCCTGCCTCCTCAGGCTACAACTTCAGGTACCTTCCCAGGACACCCTGGAGAGGGAGAGGCTGGGTCAGCTGGCCCTGCTTCCTGCTGGGCAGTGCTCGCTCCACCCCAGGTTTGCCAAGTACTACCGGGTGAACAGCACCACCACCCGCACACTCGTCAAGGCCTATGGGATTCGCATTGACGTCATCGTGCACGGTCAGGTAATGTGGTGCCAAAGCCTGCTCCTCAGACCCTGAGGCCCCCAGCAGCCACTGAGGTCTGAGCAAGCCCGTCCCTCCCAGGCAGGGAAGTTCAGCCTGATTCCCACCATCATCAACCTGGCCACCGCGCTGACCTCCATTGGGGTGGTAAGGAACCCACTTGGGGACCAGGTGGGGCTGGGGGTGCGGCCCCTTACCCACTGGTCTCCACCTGCTTCAGGGCTCCTTCCTGTGTGACTGGATCTTGCTGACATTCATGAACAAAAACAAGGTCTACAGCCATAAGAAATTTGACAAGGTGTGTGCGCCCAGGCGGCCCTCCAGCCGCTGGCCAGTGACACTTGCCCTTGTTCTGGGCCAGGCTCCTCCCCCACCCAGGCACCACTCCCAGGCCCTGGCGCCTGGCCCCTCATCTGGCCAGCAGGGCCCACAAGAGGCAGAGCCAGGCAAAGTTGTTGGGTCCCCAGACTCCCACTCCATATCCGCCCTATCTGAGCAGATGGTGGACGCTCCTGACCAATGTGTAAGACAAGGGCTCCCCTCTTCCGAGTCATCCCTGCAGGACTCCACACCTGCAGACCCCAAAGGTTTGGCCCAGCTCTGAGCTTCTGGTCCTCACTGTGCTACAGACCTGGGCTCCCAAGTCCCCGCCCAGCTGCCTTGGCACAGCCTATAACCATGTCTTGATGGCCCTGGGAGCAGCAGAGGGACCTCCTCCCCCAGCCAAGGTCTGCAAGGACAGGAGGTTCCTGCCAACTGGGGCCCTCCCTGCCTGCCACCACCCTCCAACACACCCCGGGAGGCCCCACACCACAGCTGAGTTCTGAGGAGCGATGTCCATGCTCTTGTCCCCCCGCTCCCACCCCTTCCCTTGAAAGCCACAGCATGCCGAGACCAATAAAACCGAGCTGGAGCCCCCGGTCTTGTTCTTAGGGGAAGCGGTGAGCCCAGCCAACCCATAGAGGACAGCCGTCCCCACTGGGGGTGCTGCTGGCTGTACTGTTCCCAGGCTGGGGGCCTTCCTCCAGTCATGCTGTGTGTGTGTGTGTGTGTGTGTGTGTGTGTGCACACATGCACACAGGCTTGCAGTACCAGGTGTTGCCAAGGCATGGTGCTGAGTATGGAGAAGACAATACTCTCTTCCTACACTGGGTCTCAGGATGCCATCTCGTCCCAAGACCCAGGGGCCGGGAAGAGACCAGTCTGTCTGCCTACGCCAAGTCTGGATGGTCCCTGATACAAGTTCCAAGTCCCAGTGATGCCTCCTACTGGTGCTTTGGAGTGACACTGGTTCCCAATGCTTATGAAGAGCCTCACTGCCTTGGTCAGGTCCCACGCAGACCACTGAACACCTGTCACATTCTCGACTTGGCGCCTTTCCACTTGGGCCCCTGGCAGCAGCTCAGGAGATGGGCTGGCAGCTCCGGTTTCTCATCAAGCCCCTGGGACAGCCCTGTCTTGCTGCAGGGCCATTCTGCTGAGGGGCCCAAATGTCAGTGGGTCCAATCACACCCCTCAGCCATTTCCAGGTATGCTTCCAGGAAGCCTATTTGCCCCCACCCTCCTTCCTCTCGGCTGGCCCTAATTTGATTAGATCTCCACTCCAGAGGTCTCAGCCTAGCTCAGGCCTGGCCCACATTTCAAGCCAGCAGGTCCCAGCAGTGTCAAGTTTCTCCCCAGACTGAGGGGGCGGAGACTGACGGGCTGACACCAGATACCAAACTACTTGCCTTCCAGGCTCACACAAACACAGCAGCAATCTAAAGCACGGAGGAAGTTAGCATTTAGGTGAAAAAGCACAGGAATGATACCAGATAGCAAGGACAAAGGTGGACCTGAGCCACCTGGGAGCCTGTGGGGTCTCCTGCCTTCCTGGGGGCCCTGCCTGGCTACGCTGGTCCAGGCCTGGATGGGAGCTGGGCTCGCTGCCCCTGCCATTGCCCCAGGGTAAAGAGGCAGGGTCCTCTGCAGTGCTGGGACACTGGGTGACACGGACACCCCTTCCAGCCTGCTCTGAACAGGAAGTCCACAAGGAGTAAGCACTCTAGTCCTACAGGGAGGGAAGGCTCTGGGTTTCCCAGAAACCAGCCCAGATCCTGCTCCCACCAGGTGGCAGCGGCGGGGTATGCGTGCGTGCGTGTTTCTTCTCCATGAAATATGGGCAGCTCCAGCCCTGTGCAAAGCCTGGAAACCCTCCTCATCCTGTGTACACCTCCGCCGGCTACACCCGATCATCGAATTCTCTCCCAGCCCTGCTCCAGGGGTGGTCAGGAGCCAGGGGCCAGAGGAAGAGCTGGGTGAGGGGCATGTCTCAGGGGGTTTCCCCCTCCACCTGGTGGGTACAGGAGCCCTCAAAACATATCTATCCCATTGAAAAAGACCCTCAGGACCCAACGCTTTCTCAGTGGGGGACCTGCTCAGGGCACCAAAGGCACGTCCTGCTGCTGTCCACTCAGGGCCCGCTGTGGCCACCCTCGGGGCTTTGAAGAGCCCAGGATGTGGCATCCAGTACTGTCACTAAGGGCCCACTCGAGGGCCCTTCTGCAGTAGCCACTCCAGGGTCTCCGTGAGGTACGACATGCCATAGTGCTGGGCAATGTTCCGGAAGATCCCAATCTGCTCCATGAAGACCTGGAGGAAGAAAGAGATGCAAAACACCAGTGCCACTCAGAGAAGGGGGAGGAGGCGACAGGCAAGGAGTGCAGCCCACCTGGGTGTGGATGGTGAGGGCAAAGTCCCCTGCGCAGCCGCAGTACACGGGCATGTGGGTCTCCTTCACACCGCCACACTTCTGGCAGACCTGCAATGGGGCAGCCCATGGGCACGGTGCCCTTGCCCCACCACTGCCAGTGCTGGGTGGGACACGTGCTGGGCAAGCTCGGCCAGCCTGCAGCACCGCACCAGGCCTCGGTTATGGATACGACTTGAGACTTCACCCAAACCCCCCAGCCTCCCAACGCTGTCAGCCTTGCTGAGGTCCCCGTCCCCAAGCCCACATCCTGGGGCTTCCTCTGGGCCCCACTGGCTGTGTCCATCCATGGCACCGCCCAGGCAGGTTACTCAGGCCTCTGTTCAGATGCCTTCCTCAACACCTGCTGTGGCTGAGGGCACCACCGAGCTCCCCTCTCCTGCTGCTCTCTTGTGCTGCTCATGCCCGCTGACTAATGTCTCTCAGCATCCAGTGGGATGCAAGTGCTAGCAGCCAGCCCTGCCTGGGTCTGGCACCGAAAGGCACTGGAGAACACGTCAACAGGGCTTTCCCCCGGGAGGCGACCCGCGGCCATGTGTCCTCCATTTCCGAGTGTGCACTGCTTATCCAGCAAGCCCTGGCCGACGGCAGGGCCTCACCAGGTCCTGCAGCGTGAAGGCCATCAGCTTCCTCTGCAGGGCTTCTACCAGGGCAGCTTCGATGGCAGCTGAGTCATAGGCAGCCTGACAGTTGGAACAGAGCCACTGTGGCAGGACAGCCCCATCCTAGAAGAGTAGGGAGAGGGGTGAGCGGTGGCCACAGCAGACCAGGGCAACAGCACAGCCTGTAGCGTCCCCACTGTACCCCGCCGAGGGAGCTGCTGCCTGCCGACTTCCACCAGGATGACGCCCAGGCCCGCAGCCGAGCAGGGCTCAGGAGGGCGGGGGTGGCAGAGCCTCAGGATCCACCAGGAAGGGCTGCTTCCGAGTCTGAGCACACCTGGGAGAAGGAGGAGTCTTTGCACAGGTCTAGGTCGCGGCAGAAGTTGCAGCTGCGGCAGATCACCTCAGGGAGCACGTAGGAGCGGCAGGGGTCTCTGAACTGGGCTTCCTCAGAGAACTCGCCCACATCCACCAGGCGGAGCAGGTCTCGGTTCAGTTTATTCACCTGGTTTGTGATGTTCGTATCCAGGGAAAGCACCTGAGGGGACCACAGTCCATCAGGAAGCAGTCCCGAGGCCTGCCTGCCTCTGTCGTCTGGTGCCCCTCAGCCCCTTCAGCAGCGTTAGGGGACAGCTCTGCTCTGTGACACCCATTTCTCTACTGAGTGGCGGCCCCACTGGTGAACTGAGTGAGTGCCAAGGGGAAAAACAATGCCGGTTCTGCAGAACACCTTCAAACAGTGACAAGGGAAGACGTCTGACTTGCCTGAGGAGGCCGGCATCACCCCGGTACAACCCCAGGGCACAAGGAAACCAGAGCCACGGGGAAGCACAGACCAGTAACTGCCAGGACCACAGACACAGAAACCCTCAACAAGTATCAGCACACGGGACCACCGATACACTGAAAAGAACACACGATCCTGATGAGACCGCACAGACAGAGCCAGTTAAGTTCTGAAAAGGTGCAGAGAGTGCTCAATAGAAAAAGGGTGATCCTCTCACCAAGAGATACTCAACACCTTCATGCAGAAATAAGAACTTCGAACCAGGCGTGGTGGCGCACGCCTTTAATCCCAGCACTCGGGAGGCTGAGGTAGGAGGAGCATTGTGAGTTTGAGGCCGGCTTGGGCTACAACTCGAGCCCAAGGCTGGCCTGAGCTACACAGTGCGACCCTAACTCTAAAAACCAGGGCCAGGAGTTTGGCTCAGTGACTTAAGCACCTGTCTGACAGGCGTGAGGTTGTGAGTTTCATCCCTGGTGCCACAAAAAAAAAAAAAAAAAAGAAACAACTTTGATTTATAACACGCATACTTTATAAGTTAAAAATTTAGAAGTTAAAAAACTTAACTCAAAAAAAAAAAAAAAAAACCTTAACTCGAAATGGACCATAGGTTAAATGTGCACCACCGAGAAATGGAGGAAAGAGGGACCAGAACAGGACATAAAAAGAATTATGATGTCTCATGTACCTGTACCAATTCCCCATGATGAATATAATCCTTACATACCACAAGCAAGGACTAACAAAAATAATAAATAAATGCAGAACTAAATGTAAGACTTGCAGAAGAAAACATGGAAAAATTCACATCCTTAAAAAACATTCCTCTGATATAACACCAAAGCACAGTTTACAATCTCTGATAAAGGACTGTCCAGAATATAAAGAATTCTCAACTACAACAGAGAAAACCATGCAGGGGCTGGGGGTAGCTTGGTGTGGAGCACTTCCCTGGCATGTGCGAACCCCTGGTTTTTCTTCCTTTTTTTTTTGTACCAGGAATCAAACTTGGGGCCTCATGCTTGCCAGGCAGGCACTGTGGCACTAAGCTATATCCTTGGCTCCAAAGCCCTGGTTTTGATCCTCTTTCAAAAAGAAAAAGAGAGAAAGAACACACTCAGTTTTTAATAACTGGTTCATCAAAGACCTGGACAGCAAACAAGCCCATAGAAAGCACCCAGCACCACTGGTCATTAGGTAAACGCGACACCACCGCAAGGCGCTTCCACCGCACGGACACCTGAATGCAAAATTCAAAAGGAACAGCCGAGTTCTGGTGCAGCTGGACAACAGATGCAGCTCTGGCCACTGCTCCAGCTGCCTCTGCAGATTCATTGAGAACTGAACACTTCCCCCTGGCCCACCAATTCCCCTCCTGGGTTTTACCAAGACAGACATAGGTTCACACAAAAGCCCACTGAAGCCTGTTCACAGGAGCTTTGTTAATTATCAACAAAAAGTGAGAACAACTCAGATGGCTACGCACTAATGAACATAAAGCAGACTGTGGGCTGACTGTCCACGCCATGGACGCTTGAGCAATGGAAAAGACATGCTGATCACAACTGGATAAACCCCACAAGCATGCTGCAAAGCATGAGAGGCCAGACCGGGGGGCTGGACAATAGGACTGTACCTCAGTGCTGTCAGGGACAGGGAACAGCCCCGCAGCTGCCAGGTGGTACCTGGGGTCATCGCCTCAGCTGCGCTCCACAACAGTACAGTCACAGAAGCCTGAAGGGAAGCAGCATGGGGCACAGGGCACAGCCGGTGCTTCGAGAGGCCACAGCGGGGAATGAGATTTGCTACCCCCATACGGGTGGAGGGGAGGCGGCCCGTGCCTAGTCAGCCTTACAGACTCGTACTACCAGAGGCTCAATTATGTCTTAATAGAAACACAACGTTCTAAGGTTCTAATTCCTCTAAAGAACCTTGAGCAGTCACTTGAGCTGCCGCACTCTGCTGCCAGGGCTGCTGCAGTTTGCTGGGATACTCAGGTATCACACTGGACAGCGAAAGCTTTGTGAGGGATGACGCCATCTGGCCGAGATCTGGTAACACCATCCCCTGTGTTCTAGCCTGCCTTTCCCGAAAGGCGAACTCTCAGGTCACCACATTTAGTTTCTGAGCTCAGTTTTGGCTCATTGGGCCCACTGGTGGCATATGACCCACGAAGCCCTTCTTCCTACTGCCTGTGTCTCTCCTGGCCGAGACATTCAAGGCACACCAACCTCCCACCAGGGCCGCTGCATCTGCGCAAGGTCCCAGCATCCCTCTCAGCACCCACACCTCAGGACTGGCCTGCCCGATCCAGCCAGGCTCCACCAGGCAGGGCCTTTCCTGCCTGGGCCGCCTGAGCCCAAGTGCCACTGCAAGCACTGGTGGCATGACCACGGGACCCTTGCCTGGCCCCCACCTTGCACACGTATTTGATGAACTCCAGAGCAGGGTTGTTGAGCAGCAGATGAGAGCCGGGCAGCAGAGGAAACATCTCAGAGGGCTCGGTGGAGTGCCGGGAGCCTGTGACCTTTTTCTGAATCTTCTGCGTGATGGTGAAGAAGCTCTGAGTGAGCTCATTGGCCACATAATCTTGGGAGAAGGTGATCACTCCTGGGAAGAGAGAAGGACGCAGAGGAGTCAGTCCGCCTGCCACTGGGCCCTCCCCCGCCCGCCCGTGAGTTGTACAGCGGGGTCAGGTCACAGCACACAGCACTCCTCACCTGGAAGGGCCCCCGCCAACCCCTCGGCCTCCTGGGAGAACTGGCTGGGCCCCCTCCTCTTCACAGGGGTGCTTCCCGGGGCACTGCGCCTCAGCTCATCCTTCATGCTGTGGTACACAGCCACAATGTACGCTGCAGAGACGGGAAGGCAGCCCACAGTCTGAGGGGAGGGGCCTGAGGCCAGGCAGACCACCCAGCAGACTCCGCTGAATTTACTGTTAGCAACGACTGCACCTGCTGCCCCTGGACAAGTGCAAAGTCAGAGAAGCAGACACAAGACAGGGACTTGCTGACACTTGGTTCACTCTCAGAGAGCAGCACGCAGACAGATGGGAGCAACAAAGTGGCTGGGCCCCGAGCTGGCAGGCTTCTTCTCTACACTCCTCCCAGCCCGCATGCCTAGCATGTCAGAGACTGCTTAGGAAGGTCGAGACTCAAGGAGTAGACAGAAACACAAACACCCCTTAGTGCCGCCATCTCTGCCCCTGTAGAAGTGTGTATGTACATGTGTGTCTCACTGCTCACCATTACTGTGCTCCAATGAACGGCCCTGAATCATAGAGGCTGTTGACCTTATTACCTCATTTGCATCCAACTATGACAACCTGGTTGCAAACACCAAACCCTCAGATACAGCTGGATGCAAAAGCTGGGCTGCAGAGGCCAAGGAGCTGGAGCTAGTGCAGGATTCCAGGGCTGTTCCCAAGCATGTACACATGTGCGCGCGCGCGCACACACACACACACACTTGCAGGGAATGTGCATGAGCACACTGCACCAAACACAGCTGGGGAACAGAATCAGGAAAATGGTGAAATCCTACGGACAGCTGTGCCTGGGTCCTGGAGAGACAGCAGCAGGAGAGACGCCCTCTCCGCTGTCTGTGCAGGAGAGAGGTGCAGAGCTCATCTCTCATGGAACCACAGCTACTTTCACCAGCTCGAAGCCAGGTACTCTGTTCTGGGCTCACCTGACACAATCATGAGGAAGTAGCTTTGGCAGGAGGCTGCCTGTGGCAAAAACTGCAAGATGTTCCAGTTGTTTTCCAGTAAGTCCTCTACATCAGGTTCCTCTACGCCCTGTTCTGCCTCTTCCTCTGGATCCTCTTGGTCCTCCTCGTCATCCTGCTCATCCTCTGCTCCCTCTCCTTTCTGAGGATCCTGCTGTAACAGATGGGGCCTGTGTGTCACCAGAAGAGGTCCCTGGAGCCTGGGTCTCTTGGTCCCAAGCCCTGGTAGGTCCTGCCAGTGGGTGCTCCAAGAATCAGGGCTCTGTGGTTCTTCAACTCCCACCTCCTAGAGGAAGGATCAGTCAGAGTTTCATGCTGACCAGCTCTTCCCTCTGAATTTAAGTCTCTTCCTTAGCCCAGTGTGGTGGCATAGGCCTTGCTGCCCCAGCACTTGGGAGACTGAGGCAGGAGGACAGTCCAAGCAGAGACTCAGTCAGTCTGCACGCCCAGCTTTACTGTGGATATTGCTTCAGCATGCCCTGGTCTTCTAGACACACTGAAGTCACGTCTACACTATATCCCTGATCTCTCGCATCCTGCTCAGAACTATGGTCTGCACTTCCTTTCTTCCTACTTTCTTCTGAACCCCAGGTTTGACCCTAGTCCCCAACCCAAACTAGAGCTGCTTTTCCTGCCCAAGTCTCCATGGGACTCTGCCATCTAAGGCACACTCGGCTCAAGGCCAGCCTCCTCCCCTAAGGCTTCCCACACCCCACTTACCTGGGTGCTACCCTCCTTTGCTCATAAGCCCCAAGCTCGTAGTGAGCAAATGCAGCGGTGAATGCAGCACCACCACCCCCCGCCGCCGCCAGCTCTCACCTGGCCACAGTGAACACTGGACGGAACTTTCCCTTTGATTCCACCATAGTTAGATGGATCCATCCAGAGAAGGAATTCCCAGCATCGAGAGAAGGTGATGGTCAGGGAATGGAAGATCTCTTTGGAATGGATGCTGTAAAGAAACCAAACAGAAACTGACCGCTCCCCTTCTCCTCAGTAGCCAGCTACTCACTGTCTTCCTACTTCAAGTGAACTTAAAGTGGGGGCACGCTATCTCTCAAATTTCCCGGGGGAAGTGACACAAAAGACGCCGAGGACACTGCTCAGGGACCAGCTGCACCCTAAGCTGAGGGCCACAGTGGGCCCTGGGTGCTCCAGGGGGGAGGTAGCAGGGCTGGCCACGTGGCTCCCTACTGCCTTCATCCTCATCACCCCCAGCTGAGGTGGACCCTGCAGCTGACCCAATGCCCTGCACCCCAGGGGAGACACAGGAAGACTCTGAGGAGCCACAGCCCTCAGCGCAGCCGAGCAGCCCAGCCTGCAGCTGTTCCTGCACGCTCCTGACCACGCTCAGCTCCAGCTGTACAACAGCAGCCGCTTCTTCAAGGGCCCAGCCGAAGATGGAGGCCCAGCCTCACCCCGCTGAGCTCTCTGTAACACCACGGTGAGCCAGGCCACCCGCCAGGCAGAGGGGCCTTTATAGGTAGACAGCTTGCCATGGACGTGTGTGGACGGGCACACAGCAGGCCTGCAGGAGCACTAACTGGGAGGGAAAGCCTCTGCTCCAGAAAAGGAAGCCAGACCCACCCAGGCCCCTGTGCCTCCGTGACTGATTACTGCACTCAGGGCATGCTTCACCCCATTTAGCACAGCTGCCCCCAGTGTATGAGCTCCCATTATGAATCACGCCTCTGGCAGGTGTGGTGACACATGCCCATAATCATAGCACTCTGGGAGGCTGAGGCAGGAGGACTACAAGTTCAAGCTTAGCTTGGGCAACTCAGAGACTTATTGGGGCTAGACCAAAATAAAAAATAATAGGCAGGGCTGGGGGTACAGCTCAGTGGCACAGTGCCTGCCTGGCAAGCATGAGGTCCTGAGTTCAATTCCTGGTACCCACCCTCACAGGATGAATAAATAAATAATAAAAAGGTTCTAGGGGGAAAAAGGGTCTGGGGAATAAAAGACAATAAAAAGGCTTAATTTGCAGCACAAAAAAAAGAGAGAGAAAAAGAAAAAAATCGTACTTTTTGTCTGGCTCCATCATCAGTGTCTCTGGGGCCTGGTTGGTCAGGTCCCAGGAACCTTGGGGACACAGTCAGGCACTGCTGCCTGAGCCAGGTCTATGATTTTGGTTCCAACAGCTGACAGCTGTGCCAGCTGGCCACCTGGGCCCCTGCACTCCAAGGGCTGAGCAAGTTCTGCACACCAGCACCTTCAGGAGCCTGCTCACTGACAGCAGGCACTGCCTAAGTGTCCCAAACTCCAGCACCACGCCTGACACTGGGCAGCCCAGGACATGCACACCAGTGAGCGGGCATCGCCCTTCCTCAGGCTGTGCGGCTTGGCTTTGGTAGATGCTCTGTACTGGGGACCCCTGTCTCTCCACAGGGAGACCTGGCACTTCCGAGCCCTCTATGCCAAGACCTCCCACCCACCCCACCTGTTGGTGATGTACTCCACATAGGCAATGGCATCCTCTATCCGACGCTTCTTTGTACATAGGATGATGCGGTTGAAGTTGGCATAGATGACTGAGGAGCCCAGACGTTTGAACTCAGCGATGAGCCTGTGATGAAGTTCACAATCAATGCAGGAGGCACCAGGGTTCAACAAACCAGAGGGCTCCAGGGCCCGTGGGAACGAGTCTCCTGACTACAGTCAGAACAGCAGCCACACGGACAGCAGTTGCCTTGTCTTCCTTCTCAAGACAGTGTCTCACTGTGTTGCCAGGATGGCCCTGAACTTCCTGCCACCTAGCTCCTGAGGAGCAACGACCGTAGGACTGTGCCATCCCACTCAGGACAGCAGGACTTCTGCGTGGCAAGAAAACACCACACCTGTGATCCCAGCACTCAGGTCAAGGCTGGAGGATCGCTGTGAGTTCAAGGCCAGCCTGGGCTACAGAGTGAGTTCAAGGCCAGCCTGGACTACACAGTGAGACTCTGTTTCAAAAACACAAAAATGATAAAACAAAACAAAACAAAACACAGAGAAAAGACCACACACAAAGGCAGAAGACAATCACAAACTGAAGGGGAAAAAGCTGCAAACTGTTGTCAGAGAAAAATGGCTACTTTTTACACAGAGAGAACTCATTCTTTTTTTCTTTTTTTTTTTTTTCCTGAGACAGAGTCACTAAGTTTTGCAGGGTGGGCCTGAACTCCCCATCTTCCTCCTTCAGCCTCCCGAGTAGTGAAGATAATAGGCACGTGTCACTGTGCCTGGCTTTACGTGCTTTTTTAATAAGAAAAACCAAAACACTACAGAAAAATGGGCAAAGGGCATGAAGAGAAAGTTTGACTCTATCACAAGGATGGTTACGGAGGACGGCGCCGGACAGCACCATCTCCCGGGAGGCTGGCGCTCGCACCCAGCCCCAGGGTGAAGCGGGAGGCAGGCGAGTGCTGACCAAAGTGGCACTGATCCAGGAGTCGTGGCTAGCACACCTGCAGAGGGGCTACTTCCAAGGGGCTGTTCCATGGCCTGGCACAAAGCCACGCGCTGATCCAGTTTCTAACAGCACAAGGCAAGACACAAGTGCTCATGGGCCACTCTCCAGTCACAGCTCAGCGCAGCCCAACCCCACGCAGCCCAGCCCAGCCTGGGCGGGCACTCACTGCAGGAAGAGCTTCTTCATCATGTTGTGCAGTGTGCGATGCAGGGCAGGATCGTAGAGCAGAGAACAGGGCGACCGGAGCCACCGGTAGAAATGCATCACCTGGTTGTCGGCATAGACATTGTGATACTGCATGATCTCCTTCACCCAGCCCACCACCATGCTCTTCAGGATCCTGCAGAGAGGCACAGTGGGACTCAGCCTCCACACCAGCAGAGCCACACCACCTGCTCACCCTTCCCGAAGGTGGGAACCTGTGCTTCCTTCCTGCTGTCACCTGCTGGGTTCGTACTTCCCTGCCTGGGGCCAGAATGTCTGGGAGGACACAGGGGTGAGGCTCAGGCATCAAAAACCAGACACAGTCAAGACCCAATCGCCCGCTAGTGAGGCGTTGACAGCATATCCAACCCTGGGCCCCCTGGAGGGCTCAAAGTACACCTTGCCCTGAGCAGCAGAACAATTTCACTGGGGTTGCAGCACTGAACAGGGAATCCACAGCAGCTGGACTCACACCTGCTTCCTCTAGCACAGTCCCTGTATTGGGTTGTCACCGTCTGCCTCTCAGGACTTTGCTCCAGCCCCCACCCCTACCCGCCTGTCATTCCCATTCCAACTGATGCCTTTCCTCCTCTCTGTGGCAGAGACAGGGCAAGGCCAAGGTACTCATTCTGGAACCCAACCTGAACACTGACCCTCACTCTGAGTTGTACCATGAAACTCCATGACCTGCGTTCTTCTGACCTCAGTTTCTCCCTCTAAGATGGCAGATGACTGCACCATGTCTTGGGCTGCTATGAAGACTGAGATGCTGCATGAGCACCAGTGTTGGTGCACAGGAAGTGCTCGGCAGGGTACCCCACATGACACCACTAACTGCCCCACTCCCACCCTGGCCACAATGCTCCACAGCCCATGCTGATCCCTCAATTTGCTCGGTAGAGGACTGAGGACTCCTGCAGACATATACCTGCAAAGCAATGGCCTCTGGTCACAGGAAGGTCAAAAGGCAGTGCTTGGACAGGTGGCCAGCAACAAGGCAAGACACGGCACAGGGCCATGAGGACACTGACCAGAGCAGGAAACTGGCACAACGCTGACCAGGGGTACTGCCTCAGACCTCACTGCCCAAGTTCCACCCCCGAGCAGCATGGGCATGGAGGTTGTACCTGAAGGTGCTGGAGCAAAGGGCTGCCTCATCGTAGCTGGCTGGGGCACTGGCCTGGTTGCCAGTGACCATGTCCTCCAGGGAGGCCTGCTGGATCACGTCAAAGCTGATGCCCATACTGCTGGCACCTTCCATGTCATTGACGTGGTGGGACTGGAGGACGGTGTTGACTGCCAGGTTCTGAATGTCCAACTCCACACACACTGTGAAAGACACGGCCTATCCATGGCCTTCGCCAGCTCCAGCACCACCTTCTGGGGCCAAGTCACAACCTCGTGACCACCAGGACAGTCAGTGCTACCTAGGGAGGTCAGGCAGGTGCTCTCTCTGGTCAGTATGTGACCTCAGACCCACTAGCACTTAGCGGCTGGTCCTTTGACCCAGGACACTCTCCACTGTGGCCTCAACAATTTTTTTTCTTGAGGTACTGAGGACTGAACCCAGAATCTTCTCACTGAGCCACACACCAAGCCCCTTTTTGTTTTTTATTTTGACAGGGTCTTGCTAAGTCTCTAGGTTGCCCAGGCTGGGCTTGGAATTGTGGCTCTTTGGTCTCAGCCTCCCAGTGCTGAGATCACAGCCATGCAACGCCACCCCCGGTGGCCTCATCTCTTGATCATTGTGTCTGAGCACTGAGCATGGCTGCTGGATGTCAGCAAATGCCAGAAACCCAGGCCTGGCCCACACCCCACTCACCTGTGGAGTAACAGCCGGAACTGTTGATCTCCACTGTGGCTCGGTCATCGAACTCCATGACAAGGCGGTTGTCATCAGCCTCCTTCCCACCCAGGTCAGGCCGGGCCGTAGGGGACAGCCAGAGTAAGTGATTGTGTCGCTGGAGGTGGCGGGCAAAGAAGAGGTCGGAGCCAAAGGTGGAGATGTCCTCAGGCAGGTTCCCAATGGGGATGTGGAAGTACCTGTGAGGGACACAGGTCAGCTTGCCCACTGTGACAACAGGACGGCGGGCCAAACGGCAGAACACCTGCCTGGGCTCACCTGCTCATCTCGAAGGCCTGTGACAGGCATGTGTCCAGGTTGAGGTAGTGACGGATCATGCGGCGGGCCCCATGGCGCTGCCAGTCCAGGACGCCATAGTTGATCTTGTCGGCCACGTGCATGGGCACCAGTGGGAACTCTTCCAGGACAGGAACCTCACTGGCCAGCCTGCGCAGCTCCCAGCTGGACTGGACAGCGATGAGGGTGGGGCCCCGGCGCTCCTCCTGGGGTAGGCAGAAGGAAGAAAGGGCTGGCAGACCAAGATTTGGGGCAGAGGCCCCCACAGCAGGATGTCACACTCCGTTACCTTGTAGGCGAGCAGAAAGCGCTGGATGGCCCTGCAGATGGTCTTCAGGTCAGTTTCGGCGCGAACCTCAAAAGTGTGTTTGGGGGGTGGCAGGAGTTCGGCACCTACCTTCTCCAGCAGGAGGCTGTGCTCAGCAGAATACAGGGCACCCAGGTTGGGCATCTGATTGCTGCGCACCTGGACAAAGCCAGCACGTTCATCAGCCCCCCTGCTCAGGATTCTGGGGCAGCAAGAGCATCCTCCTCCCCATGTCCTGCCTGACCCTGCCCAGGGACTCACGGTGTCCAACACAAACACGGATGCTCTGCGCTGAGAGGGAATGAAGATGCCAAACAGCGCCTTGTGGCCCTGTGAGTAGTGGTACAAGTAGATATGGCGGATGCTCCCTGCAGAAGGAAGCAGGCCCATCAGCGAGATGTGCAGGAGCAGACTGAGCAAGGGGGCAGCTAGCACAGGCCATACCTGGTTCCAGGTAGTTGAACTGGGCCAAGGAGCGCATCTCCAGGTGCTCCAGTGCAAAGGTGTCAGCTTCCCAGCCCGAAAGATGCCGTGCCAGCTGCTTATTGACCACACACACACAACCCAGTTGCACGAGGGCCCGGAACAACAAGGGAACCTGGAAGAGTGGGCAGACATGCAGCAGGACTAACCCCTCGTCCACCATGAGGCCACAGCACTGGCCTGGCCACCTCTGCAGACATGTAGCTGAGACGTACCTTCCCGTGAGGCAGAGCCCTGCATGCCCCCAGGGGGCCTTTCCCCTGCTCCTTCAGGTGTGTGGCTGGTGAGTTACCTGTGTCTCATATACACCCTCAATGTCCGGGGCTGACAGCTCGGTGTTGATCTCGTTGACATGCTCTTGGTACATGTCCTCTGGCACTGAATACTCATAGAGATTGTAGACCAGGTTGGAGCGTGGAAGGACCCGATTCACCTGGAGACAGTGGGGGAGGGGCCTCATCACATCTGTGTAATCCATACAGACTCCTGACTTCATGCTCACAAGTTAGCTCCCTATCCTCATGATCACAACTAAGAGAGCCACGTAACCTTAAAATGCAACCATATCCTCTGAAAAGTGGATGAGTGCTCTTGGACTGGGGTGTCAATAGCACTCAGCCTCCCAGTTTATTTTTCTCCTGTCTCTCCTGAATTTAGCCTGAGGCTGTAGGCAGAAACTCCAAAAGAAACCATGTTTTCTTGGCCAGAGGACTGGACAGGAGCTGCTGGGGCAACCAGAGAGTGTGAGTGTTGGGGGGGCGGGCCAGAGGGCAAGAGTGCCACCAGTGAGTGCCCTACTCTGTGCATGGGCCACACGCGTCCCTGGTGCACACACAGGCCAACCCAAAGAACTCAAACCGGAAGCCTTGCACAAAAAGAACAAAAGACGGAGGCCTGACGTTAAGCTGGTTTCACTGCCTCAGTGTTAGCTACAGGATTTTTTTAAATGCCCTAAGTGTCACGATATCATGCGCAAAATATCTGGGATGCAACAAAGTTTCTTATCATCAACAACAACCAGAGAAATATGAAGAGAGCTGTCAGGAGCCAACCCTGGGCTGATCCAGATGTGGCCATTAGCAAAGACTCTACAGCAGCTGTACCTGTGCTCCCCCAGCAAGCAACTAGACCTAAAATGAATGGAAAGATAGGGTCTCAGCAGACAAATGGGAATAATAAAAAAAGGTTAATGGAAATCTTACTACTGAAAAAAGAAGGCATCTGAAGTAAAGTTTCCCTGATGAGTTAAACACAATAAAGGTAACAGAAAATTAGTTGGGCATGGTAATGCATGCCTATGATCCCAGTGCTAGGGAGGCTGAGGCAAAAGGATGCCAAGTTCAAGGTCAATCTCGGATGCATAGGAGGTTTAAAGCCAGCCTGGACTACATAGCAAGACCCTGTGTTTAATTAAAAAAAAAAAAAAAGTTAATTAAACTAGAAAACCAGAAAATTGTCAATAAACCTGAAGACAAGTTAATAGAAATTATCCAATCGGGGAAAAAAATGAGAAAGAAACATTTTTACAATGAATATTCACACTCCACTGTCTCTCTAGCTAAATGCACAGAGGTGCTGGGGGGCTTAGAAGAGGTGGCTGGGGGAGCCAGAGCTTCCAGGAGACCGGGGGGCAGTAAGTTTCCTCATCTCCTCTCTGGGTGAACCCCAATGAGTGACCCTCGCTCAAAGACAGCTGAATACGAGTTTAAGAAACACTTTTTAGAAGTGGAGTATACCTGAGGCACCTCCACAAGTACAAAGCAGTGCCATGGCCACCCATGGTGGCTTTAACTGGAAACGGCCCGCCTGCTCTTCAGTGTGAGCAGCAGCAGCTGGACCACGTGCATGCCTGGAACACTGCTACACACAGGGTCAGAAAACACACCATACCTTATGCACACCTCAACTGTTCACTGGTATGTGCTTCACAGCACCCAACCAAAAAATGCACACAGGATCACCTCATAAAGCAGCTCTGGGCTGAGCTAACAGGCTAGATGAATGGGGGAGCTCTGACTGAGACTCCACCTAACAGCCTACAAGGATAAGCTACCAGGGGACTCTCCTCATAGACGTTCAGCTAAGCAGAAGAATCTCAGCAGAAAAAGGACCACCTGCTGCGCAGCTTCGTTCAACCAGAACGTGCAGAGCAGGCTGATCTGCAGACACAGCAGGCCAGTGCTCCTGGGGCTGAGGAAGGAGTGGGGGTTACGAGGCTTCTTTTCGGGGTGAGGACAATGTCTTAAAACTGATTGTGGCTCTAGATACCATCATTCTGTGCATTCACTAAAAGCCACTGAATTGAATCCTTTAAGTGGATGGGTTCTTTGGTACACAGACTTATAGCTCGATAAAGCTGTCAACAACAGCACCGACGGAAAGAGTTTGAAGCCTCTAACAAATGTCTAAATGTCCCCCGCTCATCAGGAAGGGATGACAGCACACATGGGGACAGTCATCCAGCTCTTCAGGACAATGACAGCAGCAGCTCTCGCCTGAGTATTTGTTCTGGCCCAGATCTGTGCTTAGCATTCACACGTCATCTCGAGTAGTTCTCACGACATCCCAAGAGGTACATGGGGGACTGCACTGAGCCCAGAGAGCTCCCTAGGTAATGATGTCCACAAAGCCCACATTCCCAGTCAATGGTTTTTCCCCCTTTCTCATGGTGCTGGGCATGAAATCCAAGGCCTTGCACACACGAGGCAAGTGTGCTGCCACTGAGCTACACCCCAGGCCCTCACCAGCTCCTGTGGTGGCACCTCAGAGTTGACTCAGGGACCAACAATGCTTGCAGCCTCCTTACCTTGCGACAGGAAGCTCCCTCCTCTGCTCTGGCCACCCGCTGGTTCACATAGAACACACGGGAGATGCTCAGCTTGATGCAGTGCAAGTCATTGCCGATGACGGCCCACAGCCGGAACAGGCCAGTCTGGCTGGTCTCGCTTATCTGAAGGAAAGCAGAACACAGCATGTCACAGAACACGCTGCTGCCCATGAGTGGGCTACCTTCCAGGAGCCTCCAGCCCTGTCCAGGCAGAGGTGCCAAGGGCCCCATGACGGACAGAGAGCTAAAGGCCGGCACTATCCTCCAACCCAGACCCCGGCAGCTGCCAACCTCAGGAGACGTCCTCACACCTGGACCAAGGTGCACACCTGCACAATCTGCCACGGAAGGTCCAGAACACTGCGGGCTGTTTTCCGCAGGAAGCTGCCCAGCCCCATGGCAGGCGCATCTCTGATGGCCCCATGCCTCAGTGCACCCTCTGCCAACTCCAGACGCTGCCTCTTCCTTTGGGCCAGGCGCTGTCGGGCCTGCAGCTGCCATTTCTTCTTATGAAACCGGAGCCACACCAGCCACTCCTCCTGGGACAGACAGGAGCAACCAGAGGGCATGGTGAGCAGCAGTGTCCCTCTGTGACAGCTCACTTTCTAAGCCTCGCAACCTCCAAGTGCTCCGGGACAACAGGCATCTTCACAGCCTCTTCCCAGGATGAGCCCTGCCTTGGGGTCCCTGTGCCATGCAGCAGAGCCCTCAGAGAGCGAGCAGCTGCCCCAACCTCCACCACTGCAGCCTCACACCTGGGTGGTTCCAAGGGCTGGAGGCTGCCCCAGGATCTCTTGCCAGGGCACAGTCAACACAACATCCTGAGACTCTTCCTGGCTCTCCCAGATAATGCGCTTCCTCTTAGTGGCAACGGGGACTGTGAGGTGGGGTGGCTTTGTGAGGCCGAAGTCCTCTATGTCAGGAGCACCAGGCCTTGGGCTGCCTTCGGGGGCTTGGGCCATCACAATCTGGAAAGATCAACCAACCAAACTTTAAAACTCAAAATCCTGTTCCCATAACCGACCTTAGTCTAACACAAGCAAACTGTCTGAAATAGGATGTTGATTTACAGATCAAAGCTTTTAATAGATAAACAGGAAGCTTCAGAAAACATTGCCACTCGCAACAGAACAATAACTATGTTTGTACACTGCCTTGACTGCTGTAAAATGTTCATCTTTTATAAGAAATAAAACACAGTGGTACCTTGATTCACAAACTTAATTCATCCCACGATTCCAGAAAGATTCCGTTCGCATTCATGTGGGGAAGATGGCCACGGCCGTGCTCATCATCAGATGCAGAGATCACAAACAAAACCGAAATTTCGCTAAATGTTTCTGTTTGCAAACCAAACTGTTCACAAACATAAATGCTTGTGAACCAAAGTACCACTGTATTACAAATAACAGCTGAGCTTTCCCTCACATATCTACCCTGCCCTCAGGACAGCCTCGTTTTGCAAGTTTTTGTATGTTTACTATGTGACCACAAGCAATATGCTCCAACTGGCTTAATTTTATAAAAGTATAGTGGGACTTTGACACTTGTCATTAATTGGTTCTGGGAGGCACAACAAATACCCAAAACGCTAAGTACTGAACCGCCTTGTCTGGACAAGGTAGTGAGTCTTGAGGCAACCAACACTGACAAGTTCCAGTTTATGTGCTGAGTGCCAAACACAAGCTGAGTACTGCAACGAAAGTTCTGTGTCGAAATCCATCAAGTACCAAATTCATCAAGTTACAAAGCAGTCGCATGCAGGGAATGGCGGTGGTGACATGCAGCACCATCATGCTAATACCCAGGGACCACTCAGCTGTATCTAACTGCTGCAGAACATTCCCTCGTGCAAACACCGGCCACTGTTCGTCACTTTCTTGATGGAGAACAGCTCGTTCCCACTCTCCAAAGCTGCAGGCCGTGGCACTGTCCCTATACACTGCTTCTGCCTCCCTCTCCCCTGAGTTCTAACACCTGACGTTGCCCTCTTCTTCTCTGGTGCAACTGCTGACCGAACACTGCATGCTGCATCCAGCTAAGTAGCAGTGAGGCCCAATGCCTTGCAGGTGAGTGACCAGTGGCCCTACCTTCTCATGTTCACGCCTCACCTGCCTTCCCCCAACTTTTATTGGCTCATGTTTACGGTACAAAATGATCCCAGCCCTCACGGGAGACTTGACTAGTGTATACAACACACCTCAATTCTTTTTTTTTTGTTTGTTTGTTTGTTTTGCAGCACTGGGGCTTGAACTCACAATCTCGCACCTGCCAGGCAGGGGCTTAAGCCATTGAGTCAAACTCCCAGCCCTAGTTTTTTGAGGCAGGGTCGCACAATGTATCTCAGGCCAGCCTTGCGCTCACGCTATAGCCCAAGTTGGCCTCAAACTCACAACGCTCCTCCTACCTCAGTCTCCCGAGTGCTGGGATTAAAGGCGTGCGCCACCACGCCCAGCTCAACACATTTCAATTCTTGTTTTCATCCTCACCTCCATCTCTTGACCCCCTTTCTTTCTGCAAAAGACCCATCCCCCTGCTCAACAGTGCTTGCTCTGAGGGTGCCAGCTGCCATTCCACAAGCTGTCCTGTGGACAGCACTCAGCACAGAAACTGAAAACAGCCTCTGACTGCCACCAGAGGGACAGCAAAGCAGCCCTTCCCAGCAGAGGCTTCAGGAGAGGCAACAGTCCCAGCCAACACCTTAAGGGGTGCCTGTGAGGCCCTAATCAAGGACCCGGCCATGCTGTGTCTACACGTCTGACCTGAAGAGTGTCGTCTGCAATGTGTGTGTGCTGAGTTGCTATGCTTTGGTGTCACTTGCTGCATAGCAACAGATCACCTGTATGCTGGTGGACTACTTCTGCCTCTGTACATTTCAACTCTCTCCTTGAAATTACCAACTGGTGACCTGCAGGCTTTTGTTTTTTGATACAGGGTCTCACTATGTAGCTCTAGCTTTGATTTAGGGAGATCCTTCTGCCATTGAATTCTGAATAGTTAGAATTATAGGTGGTAAGGAACCATCACATAGGGCTGGTTCCTTACATTTTTTGTATTAACAAATCACATTATGTGGAAATAATGAATTTCATGTTTCCTTTTCAATTTTTGAGACTTAACTTATAACTGGATGTAACCCTAGCCACTTGGGAGGCTGACACAGGAGAATCACAAGTTTGAGGCCAGCCAGGACAATTTAATGAGACTGTCTCATTGAACGAACAAACCCCAAAACAAAACAAAACTGAAACGAAACTAAAACAACCAAACACCAAAAACAGGATATAGTTCAGTTCTTCTGAGTTCAACCTCCCACATCACACAAACCGAAAACAAAACCCAGGGGCCGGGGATGTAGCCCAGCAGCATAAGTACTGCCTGGCAAGCACAAGGTCCCGAGTTTGATTCCCGGGACCAAAAAACAAAAAACAAAACCAAAAACAAACAAAACAAAACAAAACAAAACAAAACCCCTTAATTCTTGTTTAATTATGTGGTGAGAACCTCCAAATACTCAAGAAAAATGGCACTGACTGGAGGCACTCCTCATCCCTTACCGCCATGCTCTATTTTTGCTGCAGGGTTGTGAGAAGTGTTTTATCAGACTAAAAACACCTCATCTCTTGAGTCCAATTATTCAAAGATTTATCCTGAACACATGCTCATCAAATGTTGTCTCTGCGTCTGACATGCTCCTATTGTAGCACAAGAGCCTCCCACCCCACCCCACCAGTACACTTCAGTTTGTCAGTTGCCAGGTAACAGTTCCAGCTATGGTTCCTGTGACTTTTGTCTCTTAGAAACAGCTGGTTACTATGATGAAGAGCTGGTCACTATAATGTACATTATAAGAACCAGTCCCTACCTGACAAGCCACTCTGCTTCTGTACTCCCTGCCTACTTATCCCATATAAACCCTAGACCACCAGAGATCAGGGTCTCATTTTTGGGAATGATCCCAATCAGTGGCTATCAATGTAAAATAAATCTGCCTTGGAATCCTGCATGTCGTTTCAGTGTTTCTGCTTGCTCTTTTTTTTTTTTTTTTTTTGTGGCACCAGGGATCGAACTCAGCCTCATGCCTACCAGGCAGGCACTTAAGCTGTTGAGCCAAACTCCCAGCCCTAGTTTTTTGAGGTAGGGTCGCACTATGTAGCTCAGGCCAGCCTTGTGCTCACGTTGTAGCCCAAGCTGACCTCGAACTCACAACGCTCCTCCTACCTCAGCCTCCCGAGTGCTGGGATTAAAGGCGTGCGCCATCACGCCCGATTTCAGCTTGCTCTTGCACTATGAGTCTTCTCCTTTAATGAAGGATCAAATTTAACACTTCTTCCAAGAATAATTAAATAAGTAGATCACTAAAGTTAAAAAAAGCTTGCCATTCCTCTCCTAATTCCTACTCAGTCATAACGTTATTGCTCTTATACTGTACAGAACTTAGGGGTTAGTATTCTTCCATCTACTGTTCATCAAGTGAAAACAGCCTAAAACTCCCTTTCATATACTGTCATCAATTTGTTACCAACCTGACAAACTCTACCAAGGTTACCAAATGAGATATTGAACTTTTTCTTTTTCTTTATTCTCTAATCACTGAGTGTCAGATTCTATTTGTTCGCTAAGTCTAACTAGTTACTAAATCTACTTTAATCTATCATTCCAACTCTACTGATTTTTATTAATTTCTGGTTACTCAATGTATCAGTTGAGAGGGGTTAGGTTAAAATCTCCTAAATTGATAGAATGTCAATTTTTCTCAAAACCAGGTAAAGTTTTACATTGATTAAATCTCAGGCTACATTGTTAGAATTATGCATCCCTAGTGTATGATTTCCAGCATTATTTAATAATCAACCTATGCATGCTAATTTTTTTGGCTTAAAGATTACTTTGTCTAAGCCGGGCGTGGTGGCGCACACCTTTAATCCCAGCACTCAGGGGGCTGAGGTAGGTGGAGCGTTGTGAGTTCGAGGCCAGCTTGGACTACAACGCAAGCACAAGGCTGACCTGAGCTACATAGTGCGACCCTGCCTCAAAAAACTAGGGCTGGGAGTTTAGCTCAGTGGCTTAAGCACCTGTCTGGCAGGTGCGAGGTTGTGAGTTTGATCCCCGGTGCCACACACACACACACACACACACAAAGATTACTTTGCCTGGCACTAATAGAGCTATGTCTATCATCTTTTCATTAACATTTATTTGCTCTCTCCCTCTCATTTTCTCTCTATATATGTATATGCATACATATATTTGTCATATATCTTTATCCTTTTAGTTTTACTGCGCCCTTATTTTTTATGTACAGCTCTTTCAAGTAAGATATGGTTAAATCTTCAAAAGATAATCTATCTGAGAATTTTTTTTTAATCAGGCGAATTTCTATACTGGTCTGGTTTATGGCTTTTTAAATATTTTTCAACACTTGGAAATCTCTTTGCTCTTCTGATCTTAGCTGTATCTTTCATTGTACTGAAACAATTTTCTTCTATATATAGAAAACTGAGGCCACAGGTACAGTGATTCACTCCAAGTCAGAGTCTAATGTATACTTCAATATTAGTATACCAGGTAACTCTTCAAGACAGACGTGGTTGAGCTGGGCGTGGCAGCACACGCCTTTAATCCCAGCACTCAGGAGGCTGAGGCAGGAGGATTGTTGAGTTTGAGACCAGCCTGGGCTACAAAGTGAGTTCAAGGCCAGCCTGAACTGCATAGTGAGATCCTGTCTCAAAAAATAGGGTCGGGGATTTAGCTCAGTGGCCTAAGTGCCTGCCTGGCAGGTGCGAGGTTTTGAGTTTGATCCCTGGTACAAAAAAAAAAAAAAAAAAAGATGAATGTGGTTGTGCACACCCGAGATACGAGCACACTGGGAGGCTGAGGCAGGAGGATTCCAAGTTCAAGCCCAGGCCAGACAACTTAGCAACTTGGCAAAACCCTGTCCTAAAGTAAAGAATTAAAATGAGCTGAGAATGTACCCCAGTGCCAAGGCCCTGGGTTCAATTTCTAGTAACACACACACACTGATTTACCCTCACTTCAATTTGCAATGTGTTCCCTATTACACAAGAGTAAATGAAGGGCATTAAGATTCCGAAGTGTCCATTTTTAGGGCAGCATCACAGCACTATGGCAGCAGTCTGAGGAGCTGGGGACCCTGCGCTCCTGGTCCGGCTGGTTACCTGTCTCTTGCCCTCAAGGACGAAAAGCTCACTGATCTTCTTCTGCTTGTAAACATCACTCTTCTCCAGCAGCTTTTTGTGGAGCCAGTCCGGGTGTCTGACACGTGGCACTGGGTTCTTCACCTACACAAAGACGACACCCATCGGGAGACATCGGTCTACTTTGCCGGTCCCAGCCTGCTGGGCCTGCGCACGGGTTCCCATCTCACCTGCTGCAGGGCCGCAGGGATGGTGATGATCTTCTGGATGGCACTCCCTAGGCGTTCTATGTAGTAGTCCCAGTCCAGAATCTGCATGTGCAGAACACACAGTGAGAAGCAGTGTACTAAATGCTCAGTGTCTCACTCAATCCTCTAGAAACTGCATGATGCCAGGTGCCCGTCGAGAGGAAGAAACCTGGCAGAGAGATTGATCAGCTCCCCCAAGATCGGAGCTTGCAGGTGGCTGAGCTGGCCATGTCCCTAGCCCTCTGCCCAGGAGAACAGCCCAAAGGCCTCCCTGGCACGCAGTGTTGCCATCTGTGCTGCCAGTGTTCTGCTTCCTCACCGTCACACCTCAAAACGGAGGAAGCTGGGGTGAAGATTCCAGACAGAACGGAAGACTCAGGTCAGGTGCAATCTGCCTATCCTTCCGCCTAAGCTTCTGAGAGTAGACACCCTGGGCACTCACTGTCCGAATATCAAAGTCTTGAAGGGTCGAGCTCTTCAGCCATTTCCGGAGAAAGTGCTTCCTCACACTGGGCTCTGCTTGGAAAATGGCAAGCGGGATGGCCCTGAGTGAGGAGAGGAGGGAAAGTCACAGTGAAACCGTGATTCTTACTACACGTAATAGAAATGAGGATTTGTAACCCAGTTTGTATCTTACATTTTGAAAAATGTTATTTTGTACAATGTCTAACCTATAATGCTTACAATATCCAGTCATCAAGGAATTCTCCATTACACTAACAGACAGCGCCAGCAGGGGCCAGAGGTGTTTCCAGTACACGGTCATAGCTAACAGCACTGCCCACCAGCACCCTTACGGCCCTGCACACAAGGGAACATGTCCAAAGCTCATCACCGGGTGAAGCACACCAGAGTTGGCCCAACTCTACAAACAAGAAGCCAATCATCACGTCACCTGCAAAGCACAACTCTCAGGATTACCTCTCTCTCACTGGACAAAATACTGTGAGATGTTATGAAGAAGCCAAGAAAAAGCACAGCAGCCCCGTGCACTGAGATGGAGACTAGTGAGGTTGCGCCCTGTGGTGGCATTTCTCAGTTCCATGCATGCACTTATGCTGCTCCCATTTGTACACGGCCATGAAGAAAGGGTAGTCCCTGGGTTTTCGGTTTTAGTAGGTGACAGTCAGGGCTCAATGCTGACCCGAGTTTTTCAGTGCTGCTGTCTGCAACTAAAGTTAAGGCTGTACAGGGGATACAGTTCAGTGGCATAAGTGCTTGCCTGGCAAGCACAAGGTCCTGAGTTCAATTCTTGGTACCAAAAAAAAAAAAAAAAAAAAAAAGTTAAAGCTGTTCAACTCCTGCACAGTATGTTCATCCCAAACACATTGATTTATCCATTTCTGCGTGGTGAACATTTATACAATTTTCAATCTGGTGTCAAATGTGATGCAGTGGACACACAAGGCCACCAAGGCCCAGCTCAGAGGAACCCGTGGCCTCTGGTTCCATCCTGCCAGGTTCCTCTCCAAGTGACCGCGACGACCACTCCCCTAGTACCACGCTGAGGGTCAACCCACCTGCTCAACAAAAACATTCTCAGCACATTTCCAGCCCCACTGAGGCTGGCAAAGCCACACCTGCAGGATGCCAAAATCTGTTGATCTCTGCCCATGTCAGCTGTCAACTCCTCACTGTGAAGTGCCAATCCAGCGTCCACTTTTCTCTTGTGGTTGTTTTTCTCACTGATTTGAAGGAATCCTATTTCACCCTCTGTTTTAAGTCTGATTTCTTTTCCTTTTGTTATGACTGGGATTTTTGTTGTTGTTGGTTTGTTTTGTTTTTGTTGACAGGGTCTTGCTATACAGTTCAGGGTGGTCTTGAACTCACTATGTAGTCTAGGCTGGCCTCAAACTTGAGGCAATCTTCCTGCCTCAGTCTCCCAAGTGCTGGGATTACAGGTATATGCCACCATACCTGGCAATAGGAATTTTTTTGACAGAAACACATGCAGTTTCTCTTCCCTATACGTCTCCCCAGGTAGATGAGTGTCACCAACGTTATCAGGCCACCTGGCCCTCAGCGGCTATGCTAATGAGTCTGTCACGTGCATGGCCTTATCTGTGTGGTCATTCATACAGCTGCAGGTGCTGCTGGCAGGCTCCCTCCACACAGGCCCTCTTAGTTCTAGATGGCTTCTGCTCTTACAATGTCCCTTTAGTCACAGGCCACCCAGACTCCAGACGAGAGGGCAGGCTCACCTCTCCATGAGAGACGACCTAGGGCACCTTTGGAAGCGTCAAAGACTCCAAGGAGGCTGGACTGGCTTCAGATCTTCTGGAAGGGACGTAGGACCTCCCGCCACTACTGTTGGTTCTCAGATTCCCCAGGGTAGGAAATTCAACCACCATACCCCAAGGTCAAGCCCCTTCTTCATCCTGCACACCACCCACAGGAAGTCATGCCATCCCCTCTCCTTCCCAGTCCCTGCACAGCCCTGGCCACTGTTCCCTGTAGTATTTTGGGGGGAGTAGAAGCTCCTGATCCAATGGAATCCTTCACTGTTGCCCTTGATGTGCTGCAGGAGCTGGAGGACACCTCCTCCTCACCAGCAGAGGGGCCTGCGAGAGGTGGTGCTAGCATCGCAAGGGGCTGCTCAGACGCCAGAGCACTCTATGGCTTGTCACAGGACCATTCCCACAAGGGCAGCAGCAGCAGCACCTTGGGAGAAGGGACCTAGACCCTGCTCCAACCAGAACCTGACCCAGTGATAGCATGGTCACACCTGGCCTCCAGGACACCCACATTTATCCCCATGATGGTGAGAGGCCAATCCCTGAAAGCCTAGGTTCTCTGGGCTTGCCATGGGCTCACAGGGAACCCATCATGGCCTTCCCAGCACTGGGCCCAGCGGCCAGAGCTCTGCCTTCTTCAACAGAACCATCCCATGTTCTTCCTGAAGCATTGCCCCTTCTGTGGACAGCCAGCATCCTGCTCTCCAAACCTCACCTCTCAGTGACGGGAGAGCCCTCAGGCTTGCGGGAGATGATGTAGCGGCAGCTCAACCCCGCGTCCTTGACCATCTGATCTCCCAGGAACTCGGCCAGGCGCTTTGCTGTGCTGATGGATGTGGACTTCTGCTCCCCGTAGTCTTCCAGCTTCCGAGACATGGAGCGGTTCTCAGAGATCAGCTCAAACAGCTCGGTATCAGGCATGTTAGCTGCCTGGAGGAAGAAGCAATGACTATAACCCAGGCTCAGAGACTGAGGTGCCACAGCCTAAGCTCACCCGGGCCTCCGCTCCTGTGGGACCACACGAGTCTCTGGCCAGAGGAGCAGAGGGCGGGTGCTCATACTACAGCATATGACTACCGGAAAAGGGGCACAGCAAGCCTCAGCCTTCGGTTATTACGCCGTGTCCAACTATTAAACACCGGAGCAAGAAGAACTGAGTCTGCAAGAAGACAGGCATCACCATGCTGAGGACAGGAAGGCAGTATCTGTTGTGCAGAAGAGGAAGTTGGCACAGGAGCCAGAGGAAGGAGACACCAGCCGTGGGAGAGCCCTGGAACCTACATACACTGCCTGCCGGCCTCCTCCAGTTCCCGCTCCACCCACGGGCAACCGGTGCTGCCCCAGGCTCACTTTCACATGTGGTCAGCTGTCTACAGAGCAAGACTGTACCCTGAGCAACACAAGCCCACCAAGCAAAGAAAGCCAGAAATGTGTTCCAGGACATTCCAGCATTCCTGTCACCCACAAAGCCTATGATAGAAGAAGTTTGGTTCTCTGATGCATGAGTGAGAAAAAGAAAAAACAGAAAGAAAAGAGGCCTTTATTGAGGGCACAAGAAGGCTGCTGAAGAGAGGCAGGCACCCTCTGGAAGTTTCGGGAAAGAACCGCGGACTTATTTGGAATTTGACAGGGGGCAGAGTTGAAGGGGCAGACGGAATGATGGTTTGACAGCTGCTTGAAGGCGCATTTGCGCATGCATGAAAAGCAGGCAGTTTGACTTCCGGGTTTAAGGGAAGAACACAGCGGGCGCTGTCTAGCGCCAAAGAGAGGCGCTTTCCAGGAAAACCTGTCAGAAGACATCACAAGAGAGGGAAAGGCGCATGTGTCCCGAGTCCCCCCAACAGGAGCTGTGGTGGCAGAACTGCAAGACTACAGGCCAGCGCGTGGTAGTAGACCACGGCAGCAGACGGAGCCACGTGGGCTGAAGCATGACAGCCGCCCAGGAAGGGCAAGATGTTCTGAGCAAGGATGGTACTGGGGATAAGTTATAAAAGTTGCTTGTACCCAGGCACGGAGATGAGTGCCTGTAATCCCAGCTACTCAGAATGCTAAGACAGAAAGATCATAATTCTGAGTCTAGCCTAGGCAACTTAGTGAGACCCTGGCTCAAAATAAAAAATAAATAAATAAACAAACAAACAAAATGGGCTGGGAGTGTAGCAGTGTCAGAGTGCTTGCCTAGCATGCCCAAGCTCCTGGGTTCAGAATCCGGTACTCCTGCCACACACAAACTATGTATGCATTTATAGTCTGCAAAAATTTAAAAATCAGAGTTGATGTGATCTCTCATTATTTATCTGGTGATTCCTTTTCTCACCATGTTACTTTAAGCAACGTTCTCTTCAGCACTGCCACTGGACACAGAAGCTGAGGGGAAACCCGGGACTCCATCTGCTTCCTGCCCTCCAGGAGCACTGGGCAGATGGGTCTTTCCTGTGGGAAGCTCTGTCCCTCAGAACCAGGCGAGCAGCGGCCTTACCTTGCTGTACAACACGTCTAGCCAGTAGTCAGCCACCTTGGCTACAGAGCCATACACCTCCTCCAGAGTGCTGCCCTTGAGGAAGGCCTCGAACACAGAGGACTGGAAGATTTTAATCAGCTGCAGCTCCCCACGGCGTTTGACTTCAAAGCCCTTCAACTCAGCCAGGGAACCATCTTCATTGAACACGGCATATCTGGGGGAAAAGTGGCACCATGGAGACACAGAGCCCCGAGGAGCTGGTTGCCTTGTCTTGTGCCTGTCTTCCCGTTTCCTATCTAACTGCCATTGCCCACAGGCAGCAAACATCACTGCCCTCAGAACCAAAATATATCAGGCATGTGGATGTCCAGAGTTTCTTTCAAACTCAGTCAGTAAAATGAAGAAACAAAAAACACCAGGTCTGTCCATTCTGGAGGTGGGCCCCTCCTCCTGCTGGGCTGTTAGGACTGATCCAAGTCAATGATATCCTTTGCAAGGCACAGAATGTGCAATCCCTACCTCTTCTTCAGTTTCTTGCCTTCTTCCTTAGAGGCTGGAAGGATCATGGCAAGGTAGGGTCCATCAACCTCAAAAAAGATGCTGTTCTCTGAGCGGGTGACATAGGTGAGTGATGAAGGCTCGGCCAGCTCCTGGTACTGGTCATTGGTGAAGCCTTCCTGAGAAGTGAAAGAGAAGGGGCAGTTTCGTTCACAGGCCCACACTGGCAATCACCCAGCAGCCCTTAGAACTGGGCTGGCCAACAGGCAGAGGCCCCTCCACATCAGACACAACCCAGCAGGCCAAGCCCAGGCGGCATGCTATAAGTGTCCATTTGTATAACCTTCTGGGAAAGGCAAAAGTGCTTCACACACACACACACAATCATACCAGGAGTAGCCGAGAATGGGAAGAACAGCTCTTGGAGAACCACCCAACTTCAGGACTTGAGCAAGGAACACACATGTAACGCTGGAAGGTCACATGGTACCAGGAAGCAGGAAAGTACTTCCAAACAAGAGCACAAAACAGAATGAGGCCAGGTGTGGTGGTGTATACCTATAATCCCAGCACTCTGGGAAGCTGAGGCAGGAGGATCACAAGATGAAGGCTAAATTGCTAGACAACTTAGCAAGACTTTCTCAAAAATAAAAAATGAAGCCGGACATAGTGGCACACGCCTTTAATCCCAGCACTCGAGAGGTTGAGGGAGGCGGAGTGTTGTGAGTTTGAGGCCGGCTTGGGCTACAACATGAGCAAGGCCGGCCTGACTTACATAGTGCGACCCTGCCTCGAAAAAAATAGGGCCAGGAGTTTGGCTCAGTGTCCTAAGCACCTGCCTGCACAAGGTTGTGAATTCGATCCCCAATACCGCAAAATAATTAATTAATTAATTAAAAAAATAAAAAACGGACTGGGGATAGAGCTCAGTGTGAAGAGCCTAGGTTCAATACTCAGTACCACGAATGAGGAAACAAACGAACAAGCCCAGACACAGACCGCGTCCCCAGAACACACAGCACACATGAAGGAGTCCCTGTAGCCAGCGGGGACCAAAGTGCACAACATAACACAAGAGGCTAGAACTATATTATAAACCAGATACAACAGATACCCATAATCCAGATGGACACAAACAAAGGAGCCAATACATAAACAAGGGGATAACGGTTAAAGGTGGTGGCGACTCTCATGCACAGCATCCCAGCTAACCAAAGCAGAAGGCTGGGCGTGCTGGTGCACACCTGGAATCCCAGTTACTGGGAGACTGAGGCAGGAGGATCTCAAGATTGAGCCCAGCTTGGGTAACTTATATATATGAGGCGTGGGGATGTAGCTCAGTGGTAGAGCACTTTCCTGGCATGTGCAAGGTCCTAGGCTCAAGGCCCAGCACTGCAAAAAAGAAAGGAAAAAAAGAGTAGAAGGGATGGGAAAACAGCACACTGCTATGTGCAAAACCAGAGACAGTGGCTGCAGGTGACTCCGTTACAGTCAAGTTAGGGGCTAAGGCAGAAGGAACACCTGGGTATTTACAGAACTCTAGGTACCTCCTTCATAGCACTGGGGCCCACGCACACTCATGTCCTCCAGGACAGAGGCCGGACCTGCGTCCATGGGCGCAATCCCTGGGCAGAGAACAGTGTGTGCAAGGGGGACCAGCAACCTCACAGAGGTCTGACAGGTGCAGACAGCACCTTCACCCGTCAATCAAGCAAGAGACACAGGCCTGACAGGATACCCTGAACACAGTGGGCGTCGACTCAGTGTCGTGACAGAAACAGTCAACAACCTTCGCCCAAGGGCCATCGACAACACGCCTGATGAGGAAAGACCAAAGCATGGTCTCGGCTGCAGGAGACGCAGAGGGAGGGCGGTGACATGTTAGTCACAATTGCGATTTCTTAATCCTGCAGGTTGTACCGTGGTTTGTGTGCATGTTCATGTTAGGGGAATTTAGTTGAAGGACTCAGAAGTCCTCTGTACTATTGTTGTGGTTTCCCACAAGTCTAAAATTAACTCAAAATAAAAGTAAAAAGCTATGCTGAAGGAGAAAGAACTTCTGGGCACAGCAGTCTGACCCAGGCCCACAGGTGACAGGGAGAGACCTGACTGGCGGAGGACGAGGCTGCGACCAGGAAGGCAGTGGAGGCCCTGCCCCGGATGAGGCGCACGCTCACCGCAGCCCAGACTCACCTTGACCATGATGTTCAACATGGCCCCCGGGTAGGAGATGGTCACCTTGGGCTTCCTCGAGTCGGTTGTCCTAATGACAAAGTTCTCTGGGAAGCTGTTTGGGAGGACGCACCATATCCCATCTGTGTCCAGCTCCAAGGGCCTCCTTCAGAGGAAGAGGAGCCAGCCTCAGACACTGGACCAGGGGCCCGCGTACTCAAGAACCGGCGTGAAACCCCCAGAGAACACCACCCGGGCCCCATCGTCCCAGCCCCTGCTCCTCCCCACGGCTGCTCTCCCGGCTGCACTCACCCGATCTGCTCAATCAGCTCCCGTGCCTGGGTGATGATGTTGGCGCCAGTGAAGCAGACGATGCCAGCCATCTCCATGGAGTACCACCGAGCCCTGGGAGGGGTGGGTGTGGCCTGTGGTGGGTGAGCTGATACACAGCTCCTTCCACAGGGAATTGAGGACGGAAGGAGGGACACCCGGGAGGTACAACGTAGTGGCTTGGCGGAGCACAGAGCAAAGGGAGCCGCAGGGCTCAGGAAAGCTGCCATGGCATCAGCTGCCCATTGCAGCTCAGCAGTGCCCTAATGCCATCCCTGGCCACCTTGGGTCTCCCCCACTCTCCACTCCTCTGGCCTCCGTCGGGGGCAGATGCCTCCACCTCCTACTAAGCCGCCTAACTCCCTGCCAGCCTGTCCGCCCCCTATCCAGCAGCATTCAGCATGTCTCTGATCAGAAAGCAAAGATAAACACAACTCCCCCTCAAACCAACCCCAGAGCCCAGTCCCGCTTCCCCTCTCCAGAACTGTGGCTAATGGCCCTGCACCTCCAGCTCCAACCCAGAGGGACCAGGCCTCACCTCAGCCACTGAGCCACCATTCCTGAGGCCCCGCCAGCGTGGTCTGAGCACAGCTCAGACTCACCACCCTAGACTGTCTCCTACTCACTACCTAGGAACAGTCTCTACCTCCACGCCCCACGGTGCCTCTGACCACCCCAATGCGTCTGCTATTGCTTGCCACACCCATCACCCAGTGATGCCACACCGAGCGACACCAACATGCTGAAATGGATCAGCTTGGGCCTCCAGCCAAGAATGCACAGCCCAGAACATCCAGGAGCGCATGTCTCTCCAGAGACCCAGCCCTGCAGCCAGCGTGACCCACAGCACTCCCGAGCTAGAAGTGCCCCACCCCCTCCTTCCACCGCATGGCCCGTGGGCCGCACCCCTTGCGCATGACGTAGCCGTAGAAAGAGTTGAGGATGCACTTGTGGGCCAGCTGCAGCGAGTCGTACAGGACCTCCATGTTCCTGCAGCGCTTCACCTCGGCCGCGTCACCCGCCTCCACAGCCGCGGAGAGCTTCTTCTTCCACACCTAGAACCACATTGGAACGTGCGCTAACAGCTTCTTCCCCTCCCAGCCCACAAGTCAACAGCCCGTTTCCAACACGCGACAGGAAACGTGGAAAAGAAAGGGACAGCAAAGACCATGCACTCTGGTTACCTCCTAGCCATACGTCCTCGACTCCACTGCTCCTCCTCACCCTCCGCTCTCCTCACCCTCCCTCTGCACGTGTGAGTCTGTCTGTCTCTCCACAGATTTATTTGAAAACGGCGGCAGTGGGACCCAAGGCCTGCAGACTCCCCCACACCTTTGGGGTGAGGATGGCCTCTGTAGCCACGACGTGAATTTACAGAGCATGCACAGAGGCCACGAGGAGAAAGGTGCACCGATGGCGGAAGGCACGTGCATATGTGGTAAACCCTCACTAGAGTCCAATCATACAGACAAGCGCCATCATGGAGGAGCTTGGGAACACTCATTACACCACGTGGAAAGGCCAATCACCCGGAGGAGCTCAACTGGAGGGTGGAAGAAGGGGTTTCATTCTGGGAAGATGAAAATTTTTAGAGAAGGTGGGGACCACTGCACAACAATGTGAATATCCTTGAAACCACTGAACTGTATTTTCTTAGTTTTCTTTGAGACAAGGTCCTACTGTATAGTTCAGGCTGTCCCTGAACTCGCTATGCTGCTTGGGCTAGTCCCAAACTTGCAGCAACCCTCCTGCCTCAGCCTCCCAAATGCTGGGATTTTGGGCCTATGCCACCATGCCTGTTGAACTGTAGTTTTAAAACATTAAATTTAATGTTATGAACACCTTGTCACTGAGAGAAAGCTGGTAAGACCAATGATATGGTGACATCAGTGCAGCACAGGCTACGAGGGGACACCAGCAGGAACCTTTCCATGCTGAGCAGCAGGTTTTACAGAAGAAATCACTTACTTGGACTTAACATAAAACTATTAGCTCCTGAAGTAACAGAGTTGTCACCAAGTTTGCTTGTCCCCACCAGAAGTGCACGAGTAACTCCTTTAAACCAGAGGTCAGCAAACCACAGGCCAGACACTTATTCATGTATGTGGATGCCATTTGCCAGATGCACTCACTTTCCGCAGCTGTCAACACTCAAAGGCCACCGGGTTCCAGGACAGGTGGCCCTCTGCAGTGTGCAGACCACTGCTCTTTGTGGTTACTTCAGAAACAGTGTTCAGGCGAGTTCCCAGCCTCTGGTCAACTTGTCCACCCACACCGACTGAGTCCCTGTGCCGGCTCAGAGGGGTGGCTGAGGACGTCCAGACACAGCAGAGAGCGGATCCTCACTGCAGACCCACCAGGGATCCTCAGGGGCCTCACCTTGTGCAGCCCTTTGAACTCGTAGCGCCTGTCCCGGAAGGCACGCACTGTGTCCACGTAGAAGGAGTTTTCCCTCTGGCAGATGGTGGTGAGGCGTTCTTCCACCTTGGTGACATGGATCTTCTTGTAGGCTTTGCGGCAGTAATCTACGCACAGTTAAATGGTGAGGCAGGAATGAGACAGCTTCCCAACACGGATGAGCAAACTGGGACGCAGGGACACAGAGGAGCCCGGTTCTCTAAACTAACACCAAGGAACAGAAAACCCTGGCCGTGAGTCCATCATATCAAACAGGCTGGCCCTGGGTACGAGCAGGCAAAGACACCAAGCCTGTAGCGGTTTCCGAGCACCTGCTCAAGGGGAGAGGAGCGAGGACCCACAGGGAACCTCAGGCTTCCATGTGTCAGTGCCTGTGGCCAGCAAGGAGTTGCGGTCCGCAAAGCCACTGCCCAGGGGCCCACCTGCCAGCCTCCGCTTCTCGTATTTGGCCTGCTCTTCGCGGGACAGCTCATGGAAGGCCCGCACCGGCCCCTCTGGGAACAGCGGGGGGAACTTCTCTGACTCCAGTTGGTGCTGGATCCGATGGTACTCGCTGCGACTGGCTGGCACTGGGAGGGAAGCCACGTGACAGGTTCCACCGGAGACACTGCCCGGTTCCCCGCCCTGCCCAGGGTCCTCTGGGCCCAACACTCACTGAACTCGCCCCTCCACTGCCAGGCCATCTTCCTCTGGCAGTTCGCCCCGGGCCTGTTGAAGTCACAGGCGGCACAGGTGGCCTCGTCCACCATAGCAGAAGGCTGAGGACAGTGAGAGGAAACAGAGGAGGCGAGTGAGAGCCACGAAGCAACAGGGTCTGCAGACAACTCCAACTCTGCCATGGGAAGAGCAGTCTCACCTGCAGGCGATTGGTCAGGATGATGTTGGGGTACATGGCCCCCACGTCTAGGTGGTAAATCAGAGGACACTCAATTCGGTTAGGAACGTCTTTCAGGGAGGTGAGCTTGATCTTAATCTGCTCACATACCTGCAGAGAAACGGGAAGAAGGGACACTGGTGGCCTGGTTGAGACCGGGACTGCTGGACAGTCACAACAGCAGCAAGGGCCCAGCAATGGCAGGGCAGCCACCACACCCTAAGGCTTTGGAGGAAGAGCAGAGCCCACCCCGCCTCCGGACAGTTACCTCTTGGAAGTTGGTGGCCTGCTCCACAGGCACCTTCTCCTCCTCCTCAATGGCGTGGCGCATGGTCTTCTCAACCCGCTGCAGCAGGAAGTCAAAGGCAGCAGGATTCTAGGACAAGTTGACACACAGAACACAAGTCAGAAAGAAACCATACCTACACTGTCCTGCCTCAGGTGAGATGCTGCCCACGCAGAGCCTGGCGTGACCCACATTGCGAGCTCACAAGCCACGGGCACAGCCCTGGGCCACAGACCATGGGCAAGAACAGGACAAGGAAGACCCTGGGAGCGCACCATCCTAAACCGACAGGGGATGTCACTGCGAAACACGCCAGACTCCAGCGCCTCCACGTGGCCCCCTACGTAGGTCTCGGCATCCAGCACGTGGCCATCGTCTGTCAGCTTGTTGAACTCTTGCTCTTGCTTGTTGGGGAAGACGATGTTGGCATGGAAGGCCTGCACCATCAGCAAGGCCTCACACAGTGTGCCGGAGCCCTTCCGCAGCACCTGCAGGAGACACTCTGTCCAGTGCACACCTCCCGTCCCACCCGGGCCTCTGTCTCAGCTGCCTGGTGGAGTCCAGGTCCCACTAGAGAGGGGTCTGGATGTGGCTGCTGATCTCCCCGCACCCCCACCCCACGGGCCTGGCACAGCAAGGCCCCAAGCCTGCTGAAGGACTTCGGTGACACTGCACACCAAAGGCCTATGTCCCCTTCCCCACCAGCCCCCAGGCCCACCAACTCTGAGAAGCAGTGTGCGGAGACTGCAGGGCCCGACAGAGAAGCGGGGGTGCTGACCTCATCAGGCTCCATGGGGATGATGGTACACAAGGCAAAGATGAATGGGTGGACATACTTCATGTACAGATAGTAAGTGGCAACTGCATCCGACACTGAGTACGTGGCGAGCATCTGTGGAGAGAACCAGACCTCACTGTCAGAACCCAAGATCCCACAGAGAATGGAGGTCAGGAGGCGAAGTTCAGTGAGGGGCTGAGCCCACAGCAGGCAGCAGGTACCCAGCGGAAGTGCAGGCAGCTGGCACACGAGCCCAGGCACCGTGCTTCTCTGTGGGACCCCATGGGAACTTGAGGCTGCGTGGAGAGCAGGGGCGTGGCTCACGTGCCTGGGGCTGCTCGGTGGCCATCCGGCACATGTCCTCCGGGTCTAGCTCCACGGGGTCATAGCCAAGCTTGGCTTTGGCAGCTGCCTTGAGGTTATGACTACCCACAGGGAGGTAGCTGTCCCGCTTCACCCACCTGCGAAGCGAAGGAGAACACCAGAGATGTCTCTAACACGAAGGCCAGCAGACGGCTTGACCGCGATACGGAGGGGTACAGGGCCCTGACAGCAACTGAAACCCTGACCCCTCCTTCACTGCAGGGCTCACAGAATCCTACACCTGGAGCTACTCTCACAGACAGATCCCAAGAGATGAGGAAATGCTAGGGTGGCCTCAGGCCTCCACTTACCTCCCATCTCAGCAAAAGCTCGGCCTTTCGTCAGAGAGCTGAAAAGGCCTCTCCCTGCCCCCCACGGAGCTTCTTTCCTCTTCTCCTCCCACTGTCCCCCACATAGCACTGAAACTCCTGAGGCAAACAGAGGCACATAGGCTGCTGACGTACCCACAGCACCTGTGACAGCCGGTGGAGCCAACCTGCAGGTCAGCTGGAAGCTGTCTCTCCAGCCTCTCTTCATTTCCACATCGACACTGTCCTCCAACTCTAGGCCTGCTAAGCCCCAGCTCCAGAGCCTTCTGCTCCTCTGAGCCACGGACACTTTGCCCAGTGATTACTCGCCCTGTGGACCTCAGCCCAGCAGTCTCGTTCTGGATGCCCACCATGTGGGGGCTCAGCACAGGACAAACAGAGGTCAGAGACAACCCACTCCAGGCCTGCAGAGCCAGACAGGCTGTGCTTGGGGCCAGGCTGCTTCTCGAAGGCTGCCGTCCTCCCCAACTGACCACCAAAGACCTGTGGTGACAAGAACGCTCCAACCTGGCACGCAGCCCCGGCACCTACCTGAGGCAGTCCATGTGGATGCACTGCGGGGCCTTGTACTCGCCCTGGCTGTCCTTCTGGAAGCCTATCTCCTGGTACATGCTCAGGCCGTAGGCAGCCGCCCTGGCCTCCACGAATGGCCTGGAGACAAAGGGCCAGGTTAATCGTGCTCTTTTTTGTTAGTACTGGGGAACTGAGCTACGTCCACAGCCCCCTTTTTGTATCTTTGGAATGCAGAGCCTTGTGCTTGCGAGGCGCTGTGCTGCTGAGCTGCATCCTTATCCCCACCTTTTGATCTTGAGACAGGGTCTCATTAAGTCACTAAATTGCCCAGGGTAGGCTCAAACTTGCAACCCTCCTGCCTCAGCCTTCTGAGTAGCCAGGCACCTGAGCAGCTACGTCACCGTGCCATGCTCCAGGTTAGTCTCTGCTTCTCCTTCCTTTGTCCTTCCTCAGACACATGGAAGATGGCTCCCAGGAGATCCCAGAGTAAACTGGAATCTCTCAAACCACTCTCTCCTCCACGAGAAGGAAAACCCACTGATGGCTGATGGCTACCAAGCAGGGCTCTCCCACCACCTCCTCCCTGACACGTCCTGGTTCCCCTCAAACAGGACATGAGCCTCACCAGTCAAAAAAGTCCCCATTGTAGGTCACCATGATGGTGGGTTTGGTCTCCTGGATGTGCTCAAACCATCTCTGGATCAGATGGACCTGAGCTCAACAAACCAAGCAGTTAGTGCATCATTTCTCTGCTTCTAGCTGCTTCCACACATCTCCCCCAGGCTCAGAAAGACAGCTGGTGCCGATGCTCAGGTCAGCCCAGTCTCGCCTGGAAGCTGGCTGAGCCGCAGCCCTTCCTCAACTGTGTCTCAAAGAGGCCGGCACGCACTTCTTCCCTGCCCCCTCCGTCATGGTAGTCACCTCATCTGGCTCATTGAACACACAGAAGGGTCCTTCATATTCTGGCTTGGGGGTGAACTCAAAGTCCTCGATGTCTTCTGAAACAATCTCCCTGTTAGTGATGAGGTAGCCCTGGAGAAGGTCATTAGTGGTGAGCACAAGTCAGACACAGCGAAACTGAGAAACAGCTTCCCGTTCCACCCAGCAACCCCCCGGTGCACTCATCATGAAGAACTCTGCAGCAACCTAAGGCACCTCATGTGACCCCAGAAGAGCCCCAAGTGTCCCAGACTTCTGGGGGGGGAGGGGTGTGGCTGATGTCAGAATAATTTGCTGTCCACATTCCCAGACTCTGTTCACACACCATTCCCTCAGCACATGCTGCTTGGGGACAGGGACAACACAAGGTCCCCGTCCCAGGAAGTTGACTTCCCAGGAGGCACACTGCTCACCTGGCCATCAATCATGTAGGAAATCATCATAATCTGGTCTGTCTCTGCATCAGGAAATTTGAGGGGCAGTTTGGTGGTCTCAATGTCAAATGCTAAAACTACAGGGTCCTGGAGGGACAAAAATGTGGCCTGAGTCGGCAACAAAACAAGTGAAGGGTCAGGAGTGGTGACAGACATCTGCAAGCCCAGCTGCTGGGAGGCAAGGGCAGGAGGATCCCACGTTCAAGGATGGCCTGGGTAACTTAGGGAGACCTTGTCTCACAACACAACACAACACAATACCACACTGTACCACAAAAAAGAAGGGCTGGGGATGTGGTACAGCAGTAGAATGCCCAAGTACTGGGGGAAAAAAAAGCCAGTCAAGGTTTATACATCTCCCATAACTTGTCTGCCCCATCTCTGTCTGCTAAAGCCAAGAGTTGAAAGGCTCCAGAGGAGCTGACAAGTGTCTTAGATTGACTGACTCATCTTCAGAATACCACAGCTCACCAAGAGGATAAAAACTCCAACATGAAAGAGACAAAGGCCAAAGCTGCCATAGGGCACCGCACAGAACCCTGGTCTCAAGGCTCTGACCTTCACAGCTCTGTGGCACAGCTGACATCATCTTGGGAATGAGAAAACAGTATCAGGACTTTCCCAGCATCATGAAGCCAGACCTGAGCCCAGGCCCTCCAGGTATAAATCCATTCTCTTTTTTTTTTTTTTTTTTTTTTTTTTTTTGCGGCACCAGGGATTGAACTCACAACCTTGCGCCTGCCGGGGCAGGCACTTAAGTCACTGAGTCAAACTCCCAGCCCTGGTTTTTTTGAGGCAGGGTCGCACTATGTAGCTCAGGCCGGCCTTGTGCTCGCGTTGTAGCCCAAGCTGGCCTTGAACTCACAACGCTCCTCCTACCTCAGCCTCCCGAGTGCTGGGATTAAAGGCGTGCGCCACCACGCCCGGCTATAAATCCATTCTCATTAGTCACTCCACTACCAACTGCTCAAGTGGAAGTCATAGCATCCCCTTAAAGGTTCAGCTCCACCTGGCTCAAATACTGATGTCACATGGTAACACAGGTGTGAAACAGAATTACACTCTCAGTTCAGAAACTGATCAGAAAAATTCCAACTCTGTAGTTCTTTTTAGAAAGTATCTGAGAGCTGGGGATTTAGCTAAGTGGCACAAACGCCTGCCTGGCGAGCGCAAGGTAATGCGTTTGATCCCCAGTACTGAAAAAATTTTTAAAAAGTACCTGAGAAAAAAGCGAGAAAACCCTTGAATTGGACTCTCCCCTCAGCACTAAACCTGACCTCTCCAGAAAACAAGGTGAACTTGCAGGATGGAGGAAATGCAAGCAGTACTTACAGGTCGTTCAACGAGATCATCTTGGCGGGTGATTTCTAAGGGAAAAGCATTTCCTCGGTATCTGACGCTGTACCAGTGAGCCTGCAGGACATGCACTACATTAACTAAAGACAGTGTCCAGAAGTGTATTTCTCTGTGAATCTGAATGCATCATCTCCTGGCTGGTAGGAATTCCCCTTACCACATGGATCTTGAGGTCGATGGAGAGGCGGATGTGGTAGGGGACATCATACTCGCGCATGTCTACTATGTTGTCCAGTTGGTCAGCTACCTTCTTGGATGTTTCCTCTTCATCAGTGATTACACTGCCTCCTTGCAGAACACTGGTAAATACACCAAAGGAGCAGCTGACTCAACTACACTGTTAGGGGATGCGAGACATGAAGACCAGAGTCCACAAAGAGTGGCTGCAATGACCAGGGCAGTGCCGCAAGGGTGCTACCTGATCAACAGGCCACGGAGACAAGAAAATTCAGTGTGTGCTTGAGACGTGTCCACTGTATGTGGTGCATGTCGCACTCACTGTCACCGGCCAGGAAAGCACACCAACATGGCCATTCCCACCACATCCTCTCTGCTACTCAGGAGGCTGCACCACGCAGGGCCAAGGAGAGCAGATCCTGCTTCCAAAAGCAGTGTCTGCCATGGTGACAGACAGGGCCTTCGTAGAGTCTGCTTCTTCATCAAGGAAACGAGGGAGACAGCAACCAGCCTTACAGGGGCAGTGAGTGCTAAGTGAGGTCTCAGCTTGGCATAGTGAAGCGACTGGCAAATGCCAACGAATCCTGCAAGTCTTACATGCAAGGGGAAATCTGTCACCAGAGTGCTCATCATTAGCCCACTAAGGAACACCGAGCAGACTATTAAGGGTAAACAGGCAGACAAAGAGTCTCACAGACGGCTCAGGCCACATCTTACAACACTCAGAAAAGTAACTTACGGCATCATGGGGGAAGGTAAGGCCAGGGAGGAACTGCAGAAATTTCTTTGTGGGGAGCAAGTGACTCGCTCTTCCAAGTCACTGAAACTGAACTACTCAAAGCATGCTCTACCTAAGCTCTTATTTCCTATTATTTTTATTCATGTATTTATTCCAGTCAAAATACAAAGGAAAATCTGCAGCATGGCTGTATCAAAAAACACCAGTCTAAATGCAACTCTACACAGAGTAGAATTCAGGACAATTACACACAAAATTCCACTAAAAACCTGAGATAAGGCAAATAACCCTTTGAAATAAACTGCCCTATCAATATAGAGAGGCTGCAAATACTTTTTATTCACATTTCACTGCACGATGGAAAAGGCTCCAAGGTGACCGCCTCCTCCCTTCACGGGCCTGGCTGTGCCTTCTGTCTTCAGTCTTGTCCCAGCCCTGACAGGCCTCTGCACTCGGTGCTGGAGCACGCAACCTCAGTCCTGAGGCCTCAGCACAGACGTGTTACTGAGTCTGTGAGCAGCTTTCACCGGAGCCCGCAGGGACTCAGGAGCCCAGTGCAGAGCGCTGTGCCCCTTCTTTAAACAGTTCGAACAGTCAGCCTGCTCTCACAGCGGACAGGCCATATACATTTCACAAGCCCTTCGTCTTCATAGACCATCCAAGTGAGAAACAATGAAAAATTAAAATTCGAAGGGCTTCTGCCAAAGAGCTAAGGAGTCCTCCGCAGCCCACCTGATTTCAGAGCTGTGTGGCAGGGCGGGGCGTGTTGTGGCAGCGGGCGCACCTCCATGGCCCATGCCATGCATCTGGAAAGCATCTGCCAGGAAGGCCCCGTGTCAGGCGAGCAGCGCTTCACCATGTTTCCAGGAAAACTGCTGCTGCTCTGGAACCTTGTTCTTTCCAGCACAATTCCGTGCAGAGTAACTGCAGACTGGTTCAGCGGGTGCGGCAAACATGATAGGCACTGCTGCTGTGGAGACCGCAGGCTTCGATGCCCACAGACAAGCACCTGAGCCCATGCTGCAGTCAACACCCATGTGAAGCCACTACACCTCTAACACAGGATTACCAGATGCAGGTTCCTGCAGCCACTGCCTGTGTGACTGAACTGCTTCCTGTCACCTCAACATCAGTTAACAGCACTTGGTGCTCTGTACCTAATCTCTGTTATCATACCCAAATTTCTCTGGGGAAGACATGCTGCGTGAATCGGTTTATTAGAATGCTGGATGAAGCTGGGCGTGGTGGCGCACGCCTTTAATCCCAGCACTCAGGAGGCTGAGGTAGGAGGAGCGTTGCGAGTTTGAGGCTGGCTTGGGCTACAACGCAAGCGCAAGGCCGGCCCGAGTTAAATAGTGTGACCCTGCCTCAAAAATTCCAGGGCTGGGAGTTCGGCTCAGTGGCTTAAGCGCCTAGCCTGGCAGGCACGAGGTTGTGAGTTCAATCCCCGGTGCCCCACACAAAAAAAAAAAAGAATGCTGGATGAGACAGTGCTTCAAAATGCCTATGTTGTTAACAGCAACTCAGTTGGGTGTGCTGGTGCACACTTGCAATCTCAGCACTCAGAAGCCCGACGCAGGAGAACCGCCATGAGTTGAGGCCAGCCTGGGCTACACAGTGAGTTCAAGGCCAGCCTGAAGTATGCAGAGAGACCCCATCTCAAAAAAAGGTAACACAATCTCAGAGCCATGAGCCAACCCCCTACATAAGGAAGGAGGGACAGTTAAAACATAAAACACAGGAAGACACTGGGCAACTTTACCCACCTGCTCAAGTATTTCCTCACGGGGCAGAACAATTACTGAGGCAACTCACTACAGTCTCCCACCTCCTACCCATCTGGCCCCACTGGACCAGCTGATGCCCTGTGCCCAAGAAGTTTACCTGGAGAGCATAGAAGTGTATGCATCACTGGCATGGTCCTGCTGCCAGTTCTTCTTCACAGCAGGGGAAATCTCCTTCCTCACCTTGACAAGGTCCTCCACAGTGTGGAAGGACAGCTTTATGTAATTTCGCTTCAGGCCTACTAAATGATTTGGCTGTAAAGTGAAGAGACCATGGGTTCAAGAGATAGGACAATGCAGTGAAAGCAAACATAGAGTAAAAATTCACAGGCAAACACACACACATCAGAGTAGTGGCACCAAAGCGCCCTGTCCACCTCTGCATGTGGCACTGACCCATGCCATCAAAGTTCCTTGAGCAGAGTTCTGGGGACAACCAGCATCCCCACCATCCAGACCCCCGCCCAGTACACAATCTCCCTCTTCCAACCCAGCCTGCCTCAGGCAATGTGCACACTGGGCCTCACTGCCCCAGGTCCGGAGAGGACTCACCAAGTCCAGGTCCTCCTTAGGGACAGTCTCTACTTTTGCAATTTTACCCTGAAACTTCTTGGAGATAAAAGATGAAACTTCCCGCTCACAACCCTAAATCAGGATCAAAATGAAAGGACTTCTAGTTACTAAGGATAGCTTTCCTTCTTGCCTACGTGAAGCCCACCACAGAACTAGGTCCAGGTCAACTGACCTGATTCTATCAAACAGACGTACCTTTCTGGTTGCAATGTAGAAATATGGCTTGAAGGGCAAGGCCACCTGCAAAAACCAAGCCATCCAGGGATGACAAGAAAGAAAAAAGGGAGAAAAAGGTGAAAACATGATTTGCAGACAGAGTCCATGGGCAGGCTGGACCCACAGCTCTTAAGATACAAGCGCTTGGGAAGTCATCTGCTCGCACCTTCAACAAGAGCTAATGGACCAACTCTGCTCAACGTCCTGAGCCGACGTCCCTCAGGACATCACCAAGGCACTGAGGTGGCTCTCGGGGCTCTGCTCCTGACGTACTGCAGGCAACTGCGTAACGGGAGCCTCCCACACCCTCCTGACAGCTACGGAGCTAAGCATATGCCCGTCACTTCTGCCATCTGTGCCTCCAAAGTGGGTTTTAGTCTTAGGGTCAGTGGCTTACCTTAAACCTGCTGCCATCATCTTGAATAAAGTAGTAATCTACAGCACTGACCAAGCGTTTATCTTCATCTAAAATCTCAGTCTGCAAGAGAACCAGGCAACATGGACACGGACAACTGTCTACAAGCCTCGGAACCACAGATGACGTGGGGAAAACAAATCCTCCAATCTGGCCCTTAAGGTTACCCCCACCACCTCATCCACAAGTACTGTGCTGCAACAGCTCCCAAATAGGGGCTTCTCTGAATTTCTCCTTCATGACTCCCGGAAGCTTTATTCATTCCGATGGCTCACAGAGATGATCCTCATCTTTGTCCTTCCATAATGGCCACATTATGACCCTCAGCAATGTTAAAGAGCAAAGAAGGAGTGCTATGAAGAACCAGGTCTTCCACCCGCACCATCCACCTGTCGCCCACTCTGCAGGTAAGGACTGTGTTACGGGAAGGGGTGCAGCCACTGCACAGAGCAGAGGGCTGAGTAGTACGGTGCTTACAGGGTGCATGTTGATGAGCCAGCCAGTCCTCTCGCCAGGCTCCTTCAGCCTCTCAAAACCAAACCGCATGTCCATCTTATCTGTCCACTGACTCCGCTCCAGGCGCTTGAGCGCCGAGACTGAGGAAGATGGGCCATCATCCCTGAGGGAAAGCGGGGAGCCCAGGTTCACCACCCCTGACACCACCAACCCAGAACCTTAACCACAGTGCAAGCAGCAAGCGCACCTTAACACTAGTGCCAGTGTTTCTGATCTGTCACAGCATATATAGTCCTTAAAAACCTCAAGTCTGGCCAAAACCCAACGATGTAATAGGATTTTTGGAAAAGTAAAGCCAGGGCAGTGTCCTCAGAAATTGTCTGACTTTGTAACTAGAACATTAACCAATCAGCAACCATATCTCATGGGATGCTAAAAATACACAAAACCCAGCATTGCATTTCTGGACATTTATCCCAGATAAAAGAAAACTAATGTTCACACAAATATTGGCATGTGGATATTCATAGCACCTTTATTCATAATAGCCCATCCTAGCCGGGTGTGGTGCCACATGCCTGCAATTCTAGCGCTTGGGAGGCTGAGACAGGAAGACCTCTGTGAATTCAAGGCCAGCCTGAGCTACATAATGAGCTCAAGGCCAGCCTGAGCTACATAATGAGTTCAAGACCAGCCTGGAATACAGAGACCCTGTCTCAAAAAGAAAAAACAAAAAAAGTCAAAGTCTACAAACAACACAAGATATTCTTTAACAACTAAAGTTAATTGAAGTTTATTCATATACAAATACCACTCAGTAATAACAATAAGCACACTTAGATACCAAGGGAATTACTAAATGAAAAGAGCAAACCCCCTTATTACATACTTCACAACTGAATTTATGTCATATTTTTGAAAGAGAATTACAGACACGGAGAAAAGGCTATCTCCCCAGGAATGGGAGGAGGAGGAATGACTGGCTACAAAAGCAGGGACTAAGCCAGGTGTGGTGGCTCACGCC